>MU846040.1:0-100358 GCA_030867225.1 Colletotrichum caudatum
CCTCCTTGTTACCAATGTCTTGGCGGGTAAAATACTGCTTGCAGCATCTTATCGCTCAGGCAGTAGTATATTACAAGCCGAACAATACGTCAACGTAAAGTCCTCGCAGCTTAACCAGGTTATCCTCTCCCTTGTCCAGTCAGGCAAGTATACTGCGGCGAACAGTAACAGAGGGTGGAAAATCAAAACCAAGCAAGTCTTCAATTCAGAGGCTCAGGCTGAGGCGGAGGTTAGCCACATGCAGGGTTACGTGCACTGAGTCTAATGTCCTACTTCATGGGCATACTAAAAGAAGCACACTGAACCTAGGTAAGTATTTAAGCCAGTATTGTACAGTAGGCTTTCTACTGAGTGTTGTTTTTAGGATAAGTTCTTATATACTAACACATTTGCAGTGCTATAGAGCCCGCTCATACATAAAAGTGGCAATAGCAGGCTCAGGCTAAAATAAGGGGAAGGAAGGGATAAAACTTGACAATTATTAAAAATTTCAGGGGGAGGGTGGTGGAGAGTGTACTGAGACTAAGTAGGAAGACAGGGAGAATAGTTGGTAGGACACTTAATAGCACACAAACAACTTTACTATACGGAGTACATGCTGTCTTTCCCCTCTATCCTTCCTAGAGCACGATTGTTCCGTTACTCCATCAACAGTGATTTCATTATATCTTTTAGGTTCTAGTTTATGCGACATTCCCATGATAAAACCGTATGGCTGCATCAAGACTATGTTACTGTTTCACTGACACAGACAGCGGGTCTTGTTGCCAAATTTGCTGTCTTCTTACTGGAGTTGATGAGCAAGGAGGGTTACCTTGAGGCTTCTTATAGCCCAACATCTCCAGAGGTACTTAGTGGTATTGTGAACCGCGCCCTTTTCTGTGGCTCATACCGATTGTCCGGCGCGGGTACCGCATTTGCATAAAACTCTATTGAATGCCATGCTTAGACCCCGCGCTCTCTGGCGAACGACAACAGGCGCGCTTAGCGCAAGTCTGGAAACATTGGCGTTCCTCGAAGCAGTCTGCAAATCAGCATTCCTCGCTCCTGTTTGCAACTTTTTCGTGGTCCCGGTGGCAGATCCTGGCTGCTGTCCCTGCTCGAATTCTATCAATAGTCTGCAGGTTTTCACAGCCATTGATCATCAAGGCGGCGATGAAACTTATAGGGAGGAGCGATAGCAGTGACAAAAGTGATGACGGTCTTCTTCTCACCAGCGCCGATGCTTCACTCTATATCGGGATAGCACTCAGCACCGAGACATACAAGCACATAATCCACAGGACCATGCTTGCGTTTCGGAGTGGTCTGATAGGACTCATTCATGAAGCCTCATTATCACTGTCTCCGGCGACAGCCCAAGATGCAGCGGCGGTTACGCTGATGAGCACCGATGTGGATCGAATCCTCGCGGGTATCGAAGTAATTTGACGTTCTTTGGGCAATACCAATCGAAGTGACCTCTGCTGTCATCATGCCAAGTCGGGAACTTGGCTGGGCCTGCTTCCCTGCGCTTGCAATCTCGATCAGTAAGAGCTATGGTTTGCCACGGTAGATCCTAGCTAACTCACCGGTCTTCTAGTGTGCACCATGGCAAGCTTTGTTATCGGTAGGCTGGCGATGAAATACCAAAAAGGTTTATCGAATCTGTCCAAGACAGAGTTGCGGACACCAACTTAAACAACATCAAATCAATCAAGGTAATAGGAATGTCCGCACTGTTGGCTCAGAAGATCCAGCAGCAACGCATAACGGAAAAAAGGAAAATTATTTAGCCAAAATAAAGTATAAAGTTAGGTAAGGTTCATTCCGTCTTAATCTGCCTCCCTTGGTCGCTTTTACCTCTAATTAGTGCTTTTATCCTAGTAAAATGCTTAAAAGATAGGCCAATTCCCCGACCCCACTTTAACAGATAAAACCGGCTGCTAACTATCCGGTTTATAATGGTACCTTTTCTTTCTTACGTATAATAGATAACCACCGGTTATCCCTATTATTTGTTAACTGCCACCTGATACGTACGGCTAACCGTATCACCAATACCTTGGTGAATTCAACAGGATAACAGTAGCATCCTGGATAGCCATGTAACAGTCCTGTGCGGCAAAGTCAGTTGAGATCAAGATTGAACCACAGTCATTTTTAAGTCGTAGTACGCACCAGCGTTGACACCAAGACTAGAAAGGAGATTCCAAACAAAAAGTGTGGTTGCGATATCTATTTTGCAATGTTAGCAGTTGTTGTATCCCTGAGAGTTTAATCACCCGTCACTGTGCCAGAATTATTTCGCCTTGATTACGTTTACCATAGGACGCTTCTTTGGCGGTCCCGGCCGACAGATATCAGCTTGGCCTCGTCCTGGTCTTTATCCTGGCCTCCCCGAGGTTATCTTCGAGTGTGACCGAGTTCCGCGCCCACAGTATACCCCATTGACCAGAAGATGGCGTACTGAGAAAGCGCCCGAGGCAGAGTTCGCGAAATGGCAAGAGGTCGGATTAAACCCCAAGACATGGCTTCGCCTAGACGGCAATGGCGCAGGCAGGGCAAAAGCCTCGATGAATTCGCGCACTACAGCCCAGGAAAAGCATCTCAATGATGGTGGCGCGTTTTCTGGCTTCTGAAAAGCCCCCTCCGCCATGCGCAAAAGTCTGGCATGTATCGCTGCTCGTTCCAGTGCATTGTCGCTAGCCTATGGTAATCTTGCACAGCCGCGGCACCGCTGGTCATCCTCAATTGATATCATTGAAGTGGGGGAATGATACATCCTTGCTTATCCAAAGGTTTCTTTCTTATCCGATCGATCGTGATGCGAAACACGCCTGTAGCATCGGGATCGTAACAAGAATCTCGGGGTAAGAAGCGGAAGAAGGGTGGAGAGAAGAGCTGCTCCGGCTCGGTAGCATGGGACAACTAAAGAAACGATCAATGTCTCCCACATGACTTGCTGGGCACGTTTCACTGTGTACTCGTCAAGGTGCAAAGTCTCGCAAATGCTCACTAGAAGCCCAGCGGAATGATGGGGAGGGGGGGGGCTCCGTCGATGAAGAAAGAAGCGGACTCTCTTTGGAATGAAGTAGTGAAACAGAGAGTAAGGATATATGGTGGGGCATATGATGGAAAAAGCAATATGATTCTCGAGAAGTGACGAGGCCGATCTAGTATCTTGACCAGGTCAGAAAAAGAATTCTAAAAAGAATAAAGAAAAATGAAAATGAAAATGAAAAACGGCAATCTCATATCTCTTCCGCCTGCAACCTCAGCATTAATTGAGTAACAAGTAAACGTATCAAAATCCTCGTAACATCAGGCGTTAGATAAACTTGTAAGCCAAGGTCGCCTGTGGGCCGATTGCCTATTACTCGACGCATGTTGGCGGGGGTGAGCGCGAGGCATTGTGTCATCAGTCTATGTTGTATGTTTGCAGAGGGCAAGATGCGATAGCATTTTTTCCGAGCCAGATTGTGTCCAGAATTCACGAGTTGGTATGCAGTGCAGCCATCTGAGTAGAATAGTTTGCAACCCGCGATATTGCTACAGGCCCAGGACGAGTCGAGTCAGGAATGTGAAGCAGACGGCATTATGGTCACGCTTGCTTGCCAAACTTTTGCCATTAAATTTCCACTCGGACATGTGGTTGTTAGCAAGGGGCAGCTATTGTCAGTATGAGGGTGGGTCGATTCCTGGCAATTGTTTGCCTCTTGAATGGAACCGATGCGGATTTAGACAAGACACAAACACTATGATGGATTTGTGTAACACAAGCAAACTCACGTGGGAGACAACGTGGTAACGAATGTCTTGCCGTTGTCTGATGTTCTGGACTTTGTGGCGCGAGCGAGCCGTGCTATGCCATCTTATGTTCCGACTGCCAAGAAGCGTCTACGATATTCGGGCCCGCACAGATCATTGATTGGTCTGCGGCCCTCACCAGCAATAAGATGTATCAGAAAAAAAGAAACAACAAGTGCATCCTTAGCAATCTACCGAAGACGAGGCGGCGGTGGCGTCAAGTGCGCCAAGGGAGAGAGATGCTGCCAGACCACTCCTTGCTGTCACTCGTCTGGAACCGAACTGGGGGATTGGAGGTCCCACGGGGATAGAAGCCGTGTGAAGCTGCAGGAGTCCCATGACACTCCGCTCGCGTTTAAGGAGAAGGATGCCTTCACCCCCGATCAAACGTTCGAGATGAGTGTAACGTTCACGTACCATTACACGGCAGCTGTCACCCGGATTCCCTTCTCGAGAACCGAGCGCCTTGACCATGTCCCGGTCCCTCCTTGTCTCTTCGCGGAAGTCTCGATGCGTAACCGCATATCCAAGACTGTAACTTTATGCATGTGACGAGTCGTCCGCGGGTTCAAGAAAAGAAAGAAAAAAAAGAGTCAGAACCAGATGTGGTAATAGTAGATCGGGATATCGTATGCAAGTTTTCGAGCACAGATCCGTACTACGTACGTGATGCGTCAACGCACGGTAATTGGTTGGGACAATATCGTCGTTACACACGGTCGGTTCCTCCCCCTAACATCTCATCGCTTCCTGTAACTTTATGTCCCATTTATTGACCGACGCCATCTCCAATTGATGGTCGGTCGCGCAAGTGCGGACTAGGCATATCTCGCAACACAAGGGCTGCATGTATCTAGCCCCGTTGGATAGGTCAAGCGTGAAGCGGGCTTATGATGTACACCATCGAACGGTCTTGTGGTCCCCAGATACGGATCTCTCCCCCCGCTGCTCAGCCGCCGGATAAGATCAGCGAATATCCCAGAGATGCATGAAAATCTCGGGACGTCCGCGCCTTTGCTGCATGCCAATCATCTCGGCATCCAGGTGACCAAACCTCCCAAGCTCTGGGACTGGCCAAGTCATGTTGGGTTCTCATGGAACGGCATCCGGTCACCCAAAGGCAGCCCTGTCAGCATCTTTTGGGTCTCGTGGGACTGAACCACCGCGCATCCCCGGAACACGTCCCTTTTGGCCCTTTGGGAGGCCATTATACCCACGGGTCCCTGCGGCTGTGATCCAGACTTCAAACGATCGCGGAGTCTTCCACCGGCCCAAGTCCGCGAGCTTTTATTTTTTTTTCTCTCCCATGGGGCAGTGCGCGCGCAGGGGCAAAGACCGGTCTTTCTTTTTCTGCCGCAACGACATCAGTGTTGTTGATGGGCCCAGGCCCCGAGAAGTTCCTTTTGAGATAGCGTCAGTCCATGGGAAACAGGCGTCTTCTCTGGTGTTTCTTTCTTCTTCTTCCTCGTCTACTCAAACTACCGGTCGTCTAGATCTTGTTTTTCCGGCGTGATGCCGTTGCTCTTCTTGGCCCTGACGGCCATATCTATCCCTCGTTCCGGATTTCTTTATTTCCTCTTTCCATCTGGTTTTGATGCTTCGTTGAACTGCGTAGACGCAAGCCACATTCAGCATGCCTTACTCGGGGAGATCATGCCCAGTTTCGGGCACCGCAGGAGGAGTATGTCCTGTCGGCGCAGACAATTCGGGTAGACAAAACCGACCAAGCAGCCGCTTGGGCCCTCGAGGATGTTCTTTTTCCGGCTTCTCCCAGCCCGGTGATATTCACACAGCATTCGATGTGAGTTTGGTTCATCTCAGTGTCTCTTCCATAAATGCACTGACAATTACCCAGATACCTCGAGGCATCGACGCAGAGGAGTGGCTCCGGATGAGGTAGGTCACGGCCGGGGATGTTGGCGTTCACACTGCATATTGACGGTGCTTTTTGCAGAGAAAGGAAGTCGATCAACCATGTCCTATACTCAAAATACCCGTCGGCCCAGGAGATCGACACGGCCAAGAGCCAGTCTGAACGGGATGCTTTCAACGCAAATGAGCAAGACCTCCTTGCCGTCGCCCTCGGTGCGCCAGCGAGGCAGGTCATGCTGCGGGCCGAGGAGATCGGGCCGCAAAGCGGCTGGAGAGACGGGTACCTCAGCACAGAACACGGATTCTGCCCGCCCGACTACGACGTGGCCGCCGGCGCCCTGGCCAGGTCTCCGGGCCGCGTTTGGTCCGACCTCTGCGAGAGGATGCCCGGCTGTGTCTCTCGCGGCCGAGTGAGAGAGTCGATCGCAGCCGCGCCTCTCATCGAGGGCACTGAAGACGCCATCCCCGATCAGGCACTCTGGGCGGCCATCGTCGCCCTGGGTATGCTCTGCTCCATATATCGCTTCGAACAAAAGTATGACGGGCATGACGGGCTAAACGCCACGGCAAACCCCAAAAAGTTGAAGCTAGACTGCAGGATGGGTGATCACTTGGGAGAGGAGCTCGTGGGTATTCCTCTCAGCATTGCCCTCCCTTACTTCCAAGTCTCCCGCCGCATGGGCAGGACTCTCCCGCACCTCACTTTTGTCGATCAGTCTTCGTACAACGTGAAGATCAAAGACACAACGTCGAGGTACCCTTACGTGGCTCGTTTCGACAACACGGAACTCAGGTGGCCCATGTTCGGCGAGCGTGCTGAAGTAGCCTTCCTGAAGGGAGTTGCAGAAACGTCCGGTCAGTATTGCTTGCCAAGCCCTCAACTTCGCTTCGAAAACCATACCCGAGAGATGATGTGCTGACCTGTTCCCGGTAGCCTCGTTCCAGCACGGACCCGACGCCATCGCCGCCTGCCAGGAGCACGTCATGAACCGCAACGTCGAAGGGCTCCTCCACGAGATGATCCGGCTGAAGGAAATCCTCGAGCGCATGCCCAACGCCTTCCACTCGATCTCGACAAACCCCAACGCGGGCGAGAACTACGTGCCCGTCCAGCAGTGGGTTCGCTGGGCCAAGTTCTCCGCCCCTCTTTCGAAGCGATGCCCTGCCTCTTCGGGTTTGCAGTTCCCGCCTTACCTGGTGATGGACGCGTTCCTGGGCAGAAAGAAGTAAGCCGTTTGCGCCTGTGCAAAAGCCCCTCCCTCATGACACGCCTCCTTTGTGTCAGACGCCCCCCAATATGCTTCTACCCCTAACATCCGCTCCCAGATATGATTCCTTCCTCGGAGTTGAGGGCGTCCACCTCCGAGCGTGGCTCCCGTCCAACTTGCGGGCCTTTATCGCCGCCATCGAGTATCATTACAGCATCCCCGAGTTCGTCCGGCAATCCGGTGACCCGCGCCTCATGGGCGTCCTAGACGGCATCGTCGAGGCTTACACCGGAGAGCGCGGCTTCATGGGAGTCCACCGCTACAAGGTCTACGGGGTGCTGGAGGTGGCGGCGAAGACTGGACGCACCGAGACCAACGGCTCTTCGGGCGCGGCAGACGGCGAGAGGCCTTGGGAGGAGACCCATCGCCAGTTCTCCGAGGCCATGAAGGAGCGTCTGGAACCTTACCGGGGCGCCTTGCCCGTAGAGCCCCACCAGATGCGAGGCACGTTCGAGGAGTGCCGCTACGTCGCCCGGGTCCTGAGCAGGTCCCATGTGGATTCCGACCCGAAGCGGTCGACCGCCATGGTGACTCTCGACATCCGTGATACAGGAATCACCTTTGCCCCGGGTGACCGTTTGGCGGTCATGCCCCTCAACGGCTGGGAGGAATGTGCCAAAGTCATCGCCGCCCTCGGCTTGGAGCAACACATGAACACCCCGGTGGAAGCCGCCGGGACCTGGGCTCGTTTTGCGATGCATCTGGGGTCCGTCAGACGAACGGCGGCCGTCGAGCTGACCGTCGGTGACATTCTGCGACGGGGTCACCTGGCGCCCATCACCAAGAACGTGGCACTCAAGGTCCACGGCATGCTGCGCGCCTCCTCCAAGACCGTGTTACAGGTCCTCGGCACAGATGAATGGCCCGTCGGGGGCTCGTTGGGCGACTTGCTGCAAGACGCCGTCACCGACACGCCGCCTCAGATCTGGGACAGGGCTTTCAACCTCGACGACTTGTCGTGGCTGGCCGAGCTGGTTTCTCTCGAGGTCCCGCGCACATACTCCATCGCCAGCTACACCCAGGAGCTTCTGCCCGAGACCGTCGACCTCGCCGTGTCGCGGTCAGAGTACAGATTGTGCTCCACCTTTTCCCAAGGGGAGGACGTCTCGCGCGCAGGCGTCTCCAGCGGCTTCCTCAACCCGCCGGTGGACACGGAAGAAGAGATCGAGCCGGACGACGAGGTCCTCATCGGCGTTTCGCGGCCGGCGGCCTTCCACCTACCCCTCGACCCGATGGCACCCTGCGCGTTCTTCGCCGGCGGGAGCGGCGTCGCGCCGTTCCGGAGCTTCTGGCAAGCGCGCCTCGCGCAGAGCGGCCTGTCCGGGGGCAAGAACCTGCTGTACCTCGGCGTCCAGTCGCGCGAAAAGTTCTGCTTCGAAGAGGAGCTGCGGCAGTACGTCGCCGCCGGCTTCATGGAGGTGCACGTCGCCTTCTCCAGAGACTCCCGCGGGCTCGCGTGCGCGGGCCGCCACCTCGTTGAGAAGCACATCCCGCCCCGCTACATCGACACCCTGGTCGTCGAGCAGGGCGCGCGGATCTGCGACCTCGTCATGTCCAAGAAGCAGGGCGGCCTCGGCGGCTACCTGTACGTCTGCGGCTCCGTCTCGGTCTTTGACTCCGTCATGAGCGGGATCCGGAAGGCGATCTACACCTACAGGGCGGCCGCGGAGGCGGGCGTCGATGTCATCGTCGACAAGGCCTTTGCGGAAAGACGATTCATGCTCGATGTCTTCATGACGCCGAAGCCGCTGCCGTGCAACTTGCCAACGATACCCATGTCTGAGCTGGCGCTGCATACCGGCCACCGCCCCGGCTCACGCATGTGGATCGGGGTTCACGGCAGCGCCTACGACGTCACAGACTTCTGCCCGATGCACCCCGGAGGCACGCTCATCATGAAGTCCAACGCCGGCGTCGACTGCTCCAAATCCTTCGACAACCTCGCCCACACGAACAACCCCGAGGTTTCTAGTCTCTTGACGAAGTACTTTGTCGGGCACCTGACGCCCAAGCCCGACTACGGCGATGCGGAAATCTCGGCGCTGCACGACCTCTGGTCGGCGTACCTCCGGTCTACGGTCGAGACGCTGGTGGCTCATCAGTTCGAGATGTACGAGATCATGGGCGCGTCTCTCGAGGCGCCCTCGTGCCACGACACCAACGGCTCCAATAACATTTGGGTTCGCGAGAGCCTGCCCAACATCATCGCCGTCCGCACCTTCTACGGGTACCAGAGCCGGCTTCTGCAGGGCGGCTTTGCCGCGTTGTTCGGCCCAAAGCTGCAGGAGCTCGTCCTTAGGCTGTCCTTCGGCCTCGCCAGCGCCAACGGACCGGCCGCGGACACCAAGCTGCCGGACGTGCTGGGGACGGTGGCGCGGGCGAAGACGAGCGGGGACGCGGTGGCCTGCACGAAAGAAATCGCCCTCATTGGACAGCTCGTGTGCGACGAGGACGCGTTGCTCCGTTTCCAGGAGCGCGGCGTGTTCGCCTACGCCGCTCGCAGCGTGGAGCTCGACATCGCCCTCCTGGAGGACCTCCGCCAAGAGGCCTGCACCGGGATGGACGCCTTCGACGACATCGCGCGCTCCATCCGGGAGTCCCCCGACCCCGATGTCGAAAACGCCCGCCTCACCGCCCTGTCCGCCTTCCTTCTACAGGTCCTCGAACGCATGGCACGGCACCTGGAGGTCTTCTACGCCCAGCTGGCCCGGTGCTCCGTCTACCAGCCCAAGCTCGAAAAGAACCCGGCGCGGACCCGCTGGGCCCTCGTGCGCCGCCGCATTAGGGACGGAAGCCTCTTCGTGCTGGCCACCAAGGCGGAGCTCAATTCGAGCGCGCTGGAGCAGCAGGCCCCGGCGCCGTATTACATGTCCCGCTCGAACCCGAACCAGAACATTGACTTTGACCGCGTGATGGCGCAGGTGCAGGCGAGCTTGGCGGCCGGCACCCGGCACCCAGCACCCTCGAGCCCTCCCGCCCATCCGCGGCAGCCACTGACCCTCAACGCCGTGCACCAGGCCCGGGGTCGCAGCACGGGCGACGTCAGCGTGCTCGCGAATCGCGAGAACGCAGGGGCGTTGAGGGCCATGGGCAGTTTTGTCGAGAGGAACAACCGTGCGATCCGCCGGCTCAGCAAGATCCCGCCCTCGGCGATGAGCTTCGAGGACATCCAGAGAGCCGCCATCATGAAGGCGCCCCAGGAAGGCGGTCCGCTGTCGCCGCCAGAGATGGCGGTCGAAATGCTGGGCCTGAACCCGGAGCACACGATGAGGCCCTGCAAGCATGGCTCCTACATCGGCAACATGGTCCTTCCAACGCCGCCGTCGAGCCGCGGTTCAAGCCGTTCGCCGACCAGGTTCGGCCACTCGTTCAACGTGGTCCAGCAACGCAGCAGGCCAACTGCAGAGATGCTATTACTGTCCAAACTCAACAGGCCTCGCGGTCCATCGCTCTACCGAGGGCCGCACTCGGGCCGTGGCTCTCCCGCTTCGTTTCCCGTCATCGGCTATCAGCCTCCGCCGCCCAACCACCCCCATGCTGATGCGCAAATGGCCCTGAGCTCGATGCTGCGCCGCCTGAACACGAGACCGCGCAGCGTCGCCTCCACAGCAGCGGTGCCCGCCAGCCACGGACGCTCGTCGCCCATGGCCGTGGGAGAGCCGGTTCGTACAAACACCGCCATGAGCATGGGAAGCAACGCCGGGGATCCGAGGGGAAGGGACTACAGGGCAGGGCACATGCCGCGGGCGTCCACGACCTCACTGCGCGCTCTGAAGCTCATAAGCGTGACGGAGCGGGGCGAAGAGAAGGTTGCGCCCACGTTTTGACGGGATGGGTTTGAAGTTTTGTCAGCGTCTCTTGACAAGACGGGCGCCATCTCGTCTCGTCGGCGACCGAGAATGGGACGAATAGTGTGGCTTGGCTACGCGACGCTAGGCTAGCTACTTGGCATCCGTGTTCCGGTGCCATGACGGTCTCACAATCCCTCTCTTCTACTGTCAGTGTATTGCTTTGCACACATCATTGCCGCTGCTTTGAATCGTATCACCAAGGCAAAATGTTGTCCAAAAGAGTGTAGTTCATCGCAACTTGGACTAGATTTGGTATAATGGCGTGTATTTTTCTTGCCGGCAAGAATGATGATACGGCATTCATTCTAAGCCAAGCTCGCTCCCGGACTACTACATACTCAGGTTCCAACAATCTAGCGTGGTTCACTTCATGTGTCATCAATCCGTCTAACTTGGTGTCGCAAAAAGCACTTTGTGCGAATAGGGTCATTCAGTGTCTTCGGTGTCAAGTATTAACAGTTATTCTAAATGAGCCGAGATAACATGCCAAGATGTGACTGGCGATGATGGAGATTGAGAAAAGAAAAGTGAAGGAAGAAAAAATTGGAAACAAATGCAGTGGGAACGCAGGCACCGTTTGGTATGTAGTTGTTGCACAATCTTTCAGCACGCCGTTACGACACGTCATCGTCGTCGTCCTTCGTTTAACCACAACTAAAATGAAGCCTCTTTATTACCTGTCCAACGCTTGTGATTGACACTGTTGGGCGGTTAGCTACAGTATCGAAAAGAGGGACATTGCACTCTCGGGGAGGGGGGGGAAGCTTACCATCTGGAAGTAGACTCCCCTCTCGGCAATCAGACTCGCGTGGTCACCTCTCTCCACGACCTTTCCGTCGGCCATGACGAAGATGATGTCGGCATTTTGCACCGTCGCCAGGCGGTGAGCGACCATGATCATCGTCCTGCTGCCCTTGGTGGAGTCGAAGACTGCCTGGACACCGCGCTCCGTCTCGCTGTCGAGGGCACTCGTGGCCTCGTCGAGCAGGAGCAGCAAGGGGCGGCGGATTAGGGCGCGCGCGATGGACACACGCTGCTTCTGTCCACCCGAAAGCGTGACGCCAGCGTTGCCGACCTGGGTATTGTAGCCGTCGGGTAGGGAGGCGATGAAATCGTGGATGCCGGCGTCACGGGCGGCGGCGTGGACGGCCTCGTCCGAGACGGCCGCCTCATCCTCCATCCCCAGCAAGATGTTCTCGCGAATTGTGCCAGTGAACAGGTTAGGCTCCTGGGAGACGAGAGAAATGTTCTTGCGGTAGTGGTTGAGGTCGAGCGTCTTGATGTCGTGGCCGTTATAAAGGATCTCCCCACCGGCCTGGAGGTGGTAGAAGCGCTCAAGGAGGGAGATGACGGTCGTCTTCCCTGAGCCTGAGGGTCCGACGATGGCGGCGAACTGGCCACGCTCGATCTTGATGTCCAAGCCTTTGAGGACGGGAAGCGTCCTGGTAGGATAACTGAACCAGACATCCTTGAACTCGATCTCGACGCCCTTCTCGTAGTGAACTTCGTAAGGAATCATGTCGCTGACGCCCTTTGAGAACTGGTCCTCCTCCTCGTTCTCTCTCAGGGCCAGGATGCGGTCGGCGGCAGTCTTTGCCTTGGCAATGTCTGTAGAGCATCAGTAAGATTCAAAATCCGTCAGTGTCAGCGAGACTTACTGGGACCGAAGCTGAGCCATTGACCAGCGCTCATACCACCCTGAACAACGGCGATGTAGACGACCACTGTTTGGGGTTAGCTATGCATCATCTCGTCGCATTCGATTTTACTTACTGTACTGGAAGGGCGTGTACTCATGGCTTGAGAGTAACTTACCACCATACCTGTTGACCGGTTAGCCGCGCCGCGCCGTGCCTTGTCATGGGGATCCGACCTACCAAAGGACAAAGGCCATGCAAAGCAGGGAGATGCTATCGCTGAACGAGAAGACCATGACCGAGAAACGTGACTTGCGAAAGGCGTCCTTGATGTGGGCGTTGAGCAGGTCTTCGTAACGCTGGCAGATGCCGTCCTCCATTGTCAAGCTGGAGACGGTGCGGATGGCGCTGATGCTCTCGGATGCGAACTTTGCGCTCTCGGCGAAAACGGCATTGTTGGCCTCCTCAAAGCTCGTCTCGTGCCTCACGCGGTAAAACATTGCCGCCACGATGATCGGCATTGATGTACCGAGCGCCACGAGCGTTAGCTTCCAGCCAAAGACGAGGCCGACAGCGATGCACCCGATGACGTTGAAGAGCGAGATGAGCACAAATGCCATGTTGGTGCCAAGGAGCTGCTGCAGCATCGTGGGGTCGGTTACCAGGCGGGCCGTCAGGGCGCCGGCCGAGTTGCCCTCGCCATCGAAGAAGGAAGAAGGCTTGTACAGGATGTTGCGGAAAGACTCCTTTCGGTAGACGCGAACGATACCCTGAGACGGTGTTGGCTGGTTGCTGAGTTGAGAATGACAGACGGGAGAGACTTACGAAGCCGATGGTGGTCGTGGCCCAGCCGAGAAAGAAATGGCTCACACCAACACCCGTGGCAAGATACATGAACATCTCGCACCAATGATTGGCGATGACTTGCAGGAAACTACCCCAATAGGAGAAGAGAGAGACCAATACGGCAAACAGATAGGCCTGAACAGGGGTGCTCGCTATGAATATCATTAGATCACCTCGGAACGGCTGTGACAACATCGGAACTAATGCTAGACTTACCTCCAGCACCGAGTGCGGCAAAGGCAATCACGATGTACGTCTTCCACCGCTTCTTCTGCTCGCCGAGGAGCTGGCCGAAGCTACCGAAAAAGTGGAATGCCTTCCACCGCTGGAGGCAGCCCCGTGGCTCCTTGACGACCCGTAGCGTGCCTGCCTCGACGCGCTCGAGCTCATCGTCGGAGGCGTCGATCTCGTGGAGGTGTCGCAGCATGCCGGCCGACGTGCCCTCGCTGCTGGCCCGCTTCTCGGTAAGGTCGCCTGTGCTGCTGCCGGCCTGAAACGACTTCCTGACGAACAGCGCCTCGGGCTCGGGCCGCCTCCAGCTCAGGTCGCCGAAGAGGACGTCTTCCTCGTCGTCGGCGCCCATGTCGAGCTTCTGTGCCGTGGCGAGGAGGTGGTAAGGACCGTCGGTCTGGGTCATGAGGTCATCGTGCGTGCCCTGCTGTACGACCTGGCCCTTGCGTAGGAGGACGATGTTGTCGGCCTTGCGAATTGTGCCGAGGCGGTGGGCGATGATGATGGTGGTCCGGCCCTTGCAGGCCCTGTCGAGGGCGGCCTGAACGATCTGCTCGCTGCGGACATCAATGGCCGAGGTTGCCTCGTCCAAGATCAGAATCTTGGGCTGTTTGACGATGGCGCGGGCGATGGCCAGACGCTGGCGTTGACCTCCGGAAAGCTTGATACCAGCGTCGCCGACTTCAGTTTGGTAGCCCTGCAGCAGGTTAGTATTCCACCATTCGAAGCGTTGTCGTTTGAGAAATACCTCAGGCAAGCGGGAGATGAATTCGTCTGCAAACGCATCCTTGCATGCGCTTTCGATCAACCGGGCCTTGACTGCTTGGGACTCGAACTCCCACTCGGTCCCGATGAGGCCGTGTTCCACATTCTGGTAAATAGTAGTGTTGAAGAGGGCGTTGTCCTGCTGGACCAACCCGATCTGGCTACGCCACCACTTGGGGTCAATTTCGCCCAAGAGCCGATCGCCCACTTTGATGATGCCGTTTCTGAGGAACAAGACCTGGGATCGGTGCGTTAGTCTCCAAAGCAGTGGTAAACGGGGGAAGAGGGGGGGCGTGGGTGTGGTGACGCACCAGCTGATTCGTCTCCATGTCGCCATTGAACTCGTACCACCGCTCCAGAATGCCGACGATGGTGCTCTTACCGGAGCCTGAAGGGCCCACGATGGCTGTGACCTTACCGGCGGGGAAGGTGATGAAGAGATTGTCGAGTATCTTGACGTCCGGGCGCTTAGGGTACACGAAGTTAACAGCCTGAAAGGTAATGTCCTCTGCTGCGGAGACCTCCGGTCCCTTGAGCGTTCCGTACTCTTCCTGCTGGGCGTCGATGATGGTGTGAAATATGGCGTTGGCGTCGGCTGCCTGGGATGCCGCCTGCAGGGGCGCCGTGATCTGGCCCAGGGAAGACGCCATCATCATGATGCACAAGAGAACACTAGACATCGGATCAGGGACCGCACAGCTGATCCACGAATATGAAGCAAACTTACACGATCAAGGATGTCGGAGTTGTAAGCGCCATCATGTTGTACATCTTGAAAGCATACCAAAACGATAAGGCAAAAGTGCTAAAAAAAATTTAAAATTGTCAGCTCAGATCCCCCTCGTCTTGACTCCCACATCAAAGGATCATATGCTTACGCGTAGATGGCGAAGAAGACTATCGGAGTGTTAGCCAGTATCAATTCTGTCAACTAAGCCATGCTGGACTTACTGAGGCCCTGTTGAATCGCCACCAGCCAGGCCATCCCAGCCCCCTTCTTCCTCGATTGGTCGGCCAGATACCCATACTTGGCAATCATTTTGAACTCGGCGCCGCACGCGGCCAGCATGCGAATGGCGCTAAAGGCCTCGGTGGCAACGGAAGCGGCGGCAATGTCCATGTCCTGTACGTCCTTGAACTTCTTTAAGATGGGCGGGGTGGTGATGGTGTAGACGATGGCGATGAAGACAAGGCCGGAACTCGTCGTCAGCGTGAGGAGCCAGTTGTAGACAAAGGCGATTGCGAAGCCGGCGACTACGACCGCGAGACTGGAGAAGAACTGGCCCAGCTTCTCAGAGATTCCCAGCTGCAGGATGCTGGCGGTGATGGTGATGATGGCGGCCGTCTGACCCGGCGGCAGCATGTCGAGCGTCGAGATGGGAAGGCCGAACAGGCGGTCCAGGTACTTCAGGCGAATCTTTGCCGAGATGCGAAGACTCGTCATCCGGAAGCCGAGCTGCACGAGCTGTTAGCCCAAGCGATGTCGCAGTGTGGTCAAGTACTCACATTTGAGAGGTAAGTGAGCACCAGTTTGACGGCGAACAGATACACGATATACAACCTGTACGCGGATCAGTCGGGAAACCACACAGGACATGACTAGGGACGCTTACACGCCCTGGTTGACGGCTCGGGTGAATTGTTCCTGCGTCTCGGAAGTGCCCTGCATGAAGAAGCCTGTGAAGGTGCCGACTAGTTGTCCTACGGGCTGTCAGGATCCTCACTTTGTTATTGACGGGGGACTATGAAGTTACCAAAGACGATGTTCATCACCGGCATGGTGAGACCAGCACCAAGCGCACCGATACATGACCCTACAATGATGAACTTGTCAAGTGTAGTACCATAACTCATGATTTTCTGCGATGCAGCGTCAGCAGGAGGAAAAGCAAGCGGACTGGCACTCACGACAGTGCCGAGCACACGACGGGGGCTTACAAAAAAGTTGCGAAAGGTCGCGAGGGTCTTTGGGTTGAGCTTGAAGAAGCCCGTCTTGGGCTCCGGTGGAGGATCGATGGGGGAAGCAGCGGCCCCCGGGGGGGCGTTGGCGGTCCCGGTTGCGGTATCGGTCGGAGCGGACGCCCCAGCGGCGCCGGCCGGCGTGGCCATGATGGGGGTTGGGGATAGATCAGGGTGGAATGTGGCTCCTAGACCGGGGACACGATCGGATAGCTGATGCGACGGCAGATCTGTTTGGTATTGGAGGCTAAGTGGATGCCCGGACCATGTGAAGTTATGACCAGGAACCGATTTGGGGGAATGGACAGTGCTTGTTTGAGTAGGTGTGTATTATATCATACTTTGACAAAAAGCTCGTGTCCTTGATGCGATGCGTGATCGGGCTCTGAGCTCGCCGGAGGGTATTTGTCAAGATTCTCCAGAAAGGCGAGACAGAGAGAGGGTGTGTGAGAGATAGCGAGAGGGAAAGGCAGGGTGGCGTTCTTTCTGTCGTCCCGTGGGCGGTTGTTCTCGCAAGAGGAAGAAAAGGCAAACCGACAGACGCTTCCTAGGAGGCAGGGAACCAGGGGCGGCGAGGAAGGAGGCAAAGACTGCGGTTTGCGAACTCAAGTGATTCAAAAGAATCCGACAAAACTCGATCAGGGAGAGAGAGAGGGGGGGGAAAGGGGGAGAACGTGACAAGGGTTTGGAATGGGAAAGTTGGGGGGGATGGCAGATGTAACGAAAAGGCACGTTGCCAACGGGCCACCCGGGCAATACAAGGGCTGTGTCGCTCCCGTATCATTGCCCGAAACGTCGAAACCGACCCAGCGCCGAGAAAGTTGGTTTGGGTGCTGAGTGTGCTATCTACTTGGGAAGGAGACGGGATGGATCGATATCGGTCTTTGGGGGCAGGCGAGATGAGGTGGTCGAGGCTGGGTTGATGAGGATATTGGATGGCTTGGCCGGGCTGGGCTGGGCTGGGCAGCGCGAAGCCCCAGGTGATGTATAATGACGACTCGAGTCCACCGGAAACACTTGAGTGGGCTCAAAGAGCGGAGGAACGTATGGCTGTTCATGGAAACAAGCATTGTGGTGGAGAGTGCCGAGCAGCAGATGTGTGTGTGTGTGTGTGTGAAAGTGGGCTCAGATCGGCCCTTGGCAGGTGGAAAGAAGCAGAGGGAACGGACGTTGTTTCTTCCCTTTACCTGTGTGATTCCACGATGAAACAAGGTAGGTAGGTGCAGGTGTCTCTTCCTTCCTCTTGCACCTGCTCCAGTTTGCCGCTTCCTTCTCACATTCGGGTCTCTCCTTCCTCGGGCGTCAAAGCTCAAACCAAAGCGCAGCAGCTAGGCAGGCGGGCAGGCAGGCAGTGAACTGAGAGTAAGAGTGGGAGAAAGATACGGCATGGCTTCTCATACCCGCATATGCACGTCAAGGGGCGACCTGGCATAGCCCGTGCAGGAGGAAGCGGCGTGATCCCGGCTCGTCCCAGAGCTGTTGGTCTGTCTGTCTGGGGCAAAGCCAAGGCAGGGCAGCCATGTTTGGCCAGGGCAGACGCGACGGACAGGTATGGCTCCCCTTCCCACCCTCTCCCACCCTCCTTGCATCCTTCGGTAGCTGCCGTCGGCTCGAAGATCAATGCCTAGAAGGGTAGTATCATGCAGATTTCATCTTTTGTTTTGAAAGTGGCATGGTTGCGGCAGTGGTTGTACGTACGGCCAAATGGTCCGCGCCATCACCAGTCAGGGACGATGGTGAACCAGGGGAAGGATGGTCCCGACGGCAAACGTAAACAGAACCTTCATTCTTACTTACATCTTACATGGTCCAGGTCTGCATTCACTAACACGATGTGTTTCCATGCGTCCCACAAGTATTTGGCATCTTGATTCAATGGCGGGGAGGAGGGGTAGCATCACCTCCCGTTATGACAAAACTGTGCAAGAAAGAACACACAAAAGGAGAAAATGCTACGGCAACGAGGCGTTTCCCCAGGTTCATGCAATTATGCGCACATTTCGTTGTCAATGACATCCGCCATGCTGATGGTCCCGCGATGGGACTCGTGTCAAGGTCGCTCGGTAGTGTGGGCGCCTGACGTTTTTATTGACCATTCCCAAAGAAGATGGTGGTGGGACGAGCTTCAACAGCACGGAGCGAGGGAACCATCGAACCAAGTTCGTGAAAAATGCCAAAATAAATATTACCCGACCCCAGCAGGCTCCAAGATATGCGGCACACCCAACACCCAATCCAGTCTATCACTCTAATGCTGACACGGGAAGAAGCCAGTCCCTTGTTGTAGATCCCATCTCGTTCCTAAAAATGGCACAAATCCCAAAATGACAATCGATGCAACGCTGATCCATCCACAGATCCATGCCTGTTCAAGGACTCCTTCCCTCTAAACCTTCTAAGACGATGACAAGATCCCCTCCTCTTGCATCTCAGCTTGTGTCTGGCGGACAATGTCTCCGAGCTCCTTGATGGTATCTTTATCACGAGGAAGCGTGTGGCCCTTGGCGTGGTCGAAGAGATAGGCAGTGTCAGGGTCGCACATGTTGTACAGGGCCGTGGAGCCGTCGACATAAGGATCCAAGGATCCGACTAGGAAAAATCGTCAGCGTCCCCGGGAATTAGGATGGCGACGCGTCGCAAGCAAGCAACTCACTGATGTGCAAGGTCCGAGCTTCGATTCTCTCGTCCGTCTCGTCCGCGAGGACCAGGTGGTGGCTCTTGGGATCGACGGGCGGCCAGCCGGCGAAGAAGATGCCGAACTTGAACGCAGGCTTGATGCCGGAGCGCTTGAGGCGACGCTGCTCGTAAAGCATAAAGGTCGACGCCACGGTGGCACCCTCGGAGTAGCCAATGATGCCGTCAAAGGGGCCGCGCTTGGCGACGATGTCGGCAAGATACTTGATGGCTCTGTCGGTGCTGCGGTGAGTCGTGGCGATGCCTTCTCTCATGAGGTCCCTCATTGTGTCCTCCGGGGTCTCGCACTGAGGGAAGTCACGGATACGGGCGAGGACGTCATCGCTGTGGGACTTCTCGACGTCCCTATCGGGCTCAATAAAGCGGTAGTAAGGAGGGGCGCCGAAGTAGTCCTCGAAGCCCGGAGGCGGCTGAGCCTTGCAGGGGCCCTGGATGAAGTGGAATTGCGCGGTGCCGTCTTCGGTGAGCTCCTTCAGAATGGGGGCTGGAAGAAGGTCAGTACGTGGCCGCCAGAAGTCAAGTCACCCGCGAATATTCGCAGTGGCTTGCATGCGAAGACTGACCAAGTTGAACTTGCAATTTCTAGGGTGCGTTAGTGAGATATCGGAGATGGCATCACGTCTGGGTACTCACTTCCGAGCTGCCGTAGGCTCCGGGAAGGCACAAGAAGCGCAGCATGGTGATGAACGGTAAGGGTATACTGTGTGAGGTGCGGAGGTAGGGGCGATGGGGCGTCCTATGGCACGGAAGCGGGGCAAGAAGCAGCTTATGAAGAGTAAACACAGAAGTATTTGTATGGTTGTCTGTTAGATGGCTGTGATGGTCAAGTATGTGATGATTAAGCGCGGTGTGGAGAAGGAATTATTCACGAGATTGGCGCGGCCAAGGGAGGCCGTTTTAATGAATTCGAATCCGTGAAACGAAACGCTTGTGATCGGTTGTACGACAACCGGCTCACCAACAAAATCATCAGCTCAGACTTGCCATGAGACGGCGCTGCAGTTGAGGCGAGACGACGACAAGACAGGAAGAGGCTGAGTAAGTTGAGCCCCAGGAGTCGGAACTGCACCTCAAGTCGGCCGTGGGCCGAGAAGCGATTCAACAAGTCTTGAAACTCTGCACTTCATCATGATTGAGGCAATGTGCTGCAGTGATGGGACCAACTCGGACAATGGGTCTGTTTTCACTAGGGCTGGCGCAGATACTGCACAATGATGGGCTGGAGGGGGGATGAATGGACGAGAAACACGTTGACTCGAGACCTGACATGTAAGCATCGGTCCTTGGGTCGGGCTTGGCTGGGTGTCCCGGTCCTTGGGGGAGGCAAGGGGACGATAATTCGAATGGACGGGAACATGAGACAAGCGCAGCGAGGCGCCGCTACACCACATGGAAGGAGAATGGAAGAGGGATGGCCGCCATGAAGCTTCTCTGCAGCCAAGGCTGAAAACTTAGCAGGAATCAGCCGGTCTGAAAGGTTTGCCAGGCAGCCAAGTTTCTTTCTGAGCATCCCGAGATTCGGATCCTCGGTCGCGATACACTGGCATTACTGATGATATGCTAACGATGATTGGTCTTGAAATTGGGACTGAGGTCCAGGTATGTCACCCTGTAGGCTTGAAACTGGACGGGAAAGCGTCCGCGCGGGGGCGAAGCGTGGGTGCAGCGTGGGTGCAGCGTGGGTGTGACAGTTTCGTCCATCTGACTTGCAGAAGGTTGGGGGAGAAAATATGTTGAAAAGGAGTGCTTGAGTGGCAGAGTCGTGAATGTGTGTTTGTGCGCACATATTGAAGAGTGAGCATGGACGACACGATGAACGAGAGGCAAAGGAGAAAGAGAGCGATATTGGGCGATATCTGGTGGTTGGGGCAAAGAGTGACGTCCTATAGGTACGTGTGTCTGGAAACAATGTTTTGCGATTGCGTTTCGATGGAGCACGGGCATCCTACAACTGGTTTTATTAGATGTTTAGTAGTATGGGCTGTGATGATGGGGGACTTCCTGGCAAAGTTGCAGCATCAAGCTTTCGTATACAGTACGGTAGATTACGGGTTCCTGAGGCAAGCATCGGCTGGACGGCAAGGTCAGGCAAAGGTGCTAAGAGAGGGCTGGGAGAGGGACGCGAGATGCGCAGCGCCGCGCAGGGCTCAACCCAGGAAGGACAACGCAAATCAAATGCGGTGCAGGGACAAGATGTTTCTTCCCCTTTTCCTCTCTCTCTCTCCCTCTCTGTGTGTGTGAGAGGCTGGCTCGTGTCAGTCCTTGGTGGTGCGGCCAACGGCGCGGGAAGTATAGTGCGGGAGGACGGGCGCGCGCTTGCGATTTGGAAGCTGCCAAAGTTTTCTGACAGAAACAGTTTGAGAAGCATCCCCAACACCTAGGTAACGAGTTTGTTCTCTTTCGGCGCCGATCGCGGGCTGGGATAGGCTGCGGACGATGGGGGGAAGTATCCGAAACAGAGTCAGCTCGGTTCCAATGTTCGATGGGTGGTGTGATGGTCGTTTCTGGCGATGTGAAATTACGGTACTCAGAATGCCTCAGATACATTGGAGGAAGTAAGAAGGCATATGGAGCAGTAGGCCTTGATGTGAAGTGGTGCGTGGGAATGTTCAATACTGTTTATGCAGGTCCCCCTCGCAACAACCTTGGGCGGTGTAGTGTGATACATAGCGGGGCATATACGATAGACCGGTAATACGGCTAACTCGATCTGTATGCGGAGCGACGACCCGGCAATTCGACCCATAATGCCATTCTTTTTTTTTTTTTTTTCTGGCATCCATCGCTCATCCGCACTATTTCGGCGAAGACATTTCGGGCGATAGATTCGACTATTCTCTTTTAGGTCTGCTGCATCATCGCCTGCATATGTTGCCGTTCGAAGGTGTATGCGTACGTCCGCGTCCGCAGCGCCTGCAGCTGGGTTTGGGGTCGGTAACCGTCGGCCAGCCAGCCAACCAGTCTATCATTTGGTTCACAAACACGTCCAGAGGCTCGAACACGCTTGCGTGTGACGATTGCGGCTGCATGTTTGGGGTCTGTGCCTTCAACCCCTGCTTTCTTGTCTTCTCCCTCTCTACTACCAGAGCCCAATAGTTGCTTTGCTCTTTCTGCCGTCCCCACTCAACCGATTCTTCAGGTCGCCTTGCAAGTCGGACAACGTCAAACGATATCCATGGTTCTTACTCGGCTATAAACGCATTGGCAGCTTGCCCAGGTGCCGGCTGTTGTTGGTGTTGTGAGCGCCTCTGCTGAATAAGACCCGTATGGGCTGTTTGTTTGGTGGCGATAGGGACGAAGCAAACGCGCGCCTTGACACTTCCGCCCACCGCCATCATGGTGATTGTCGGTGCTTTTGACACAAGACGCGCCTCTTTTTTTGCACACCCGAACAACAAACGAGCGCCGAACACCAGACGGGCGATAGAAAGGAAGAAGCCCTATAAGAGCGGATGAGTTAAGCTGGCACCGCCACGCTGGTTGAGTTCTCGCAGAAGCCGTAGAAGCCCCAAAATTTTCACCAAATAGGACCGGACGGCTAGATGGATGCCTGGAGATCAATTGTTAATCTGCACTACGCCCCATCATCTTGTCTACGGGCAGCAATGAAGATGCTCTGCCACTGCTCACATGGAGTCGTGAGAAGGGGATACTTTGGTCCGGAAATAGCGGGGAAGAAAACTTCTGCCGGGTCTTTCCTTCCCTTTTCGGGACTTGCGTCATGATCATTGGATGGATGGATTGTTGGATCGCCACTGCCTGCAGCAGTAGCGGCAACTTCCAGCAGTCGCAAGCTGCCTCGACATGATCACTAAACAAGAAGGAGCGTACGCGGTTGGATGTACCTACCTACCTACCTACCTTGGGCAGTATAGAGAAAAGAAGGTACATGTTGTCGCAAATGCCGTGAAAAGCTTCTGCTCTTAGATGAGCAGCAACACTTGTCCCAAGTCCGTACGTACCTGTTGACCCGACTATCGATTCAAGTCGACTCGGGGCCGGCCGCAATGACCTCCTCCACTTCCTCCTCTCCTTTCTATTCGTACTCACCCACCTTACCTAGGTAGCCAGGCTCACGCTGCACCCTGCACGCTGCACCCTGCGTCGCCATGCCGCCGCCGCCACGCGCTGCTACTGCTCCACCTCCTTGGTGGCCATGTTGCTTCACGGCCCTGTGCCTCGGTCCAAAGCCCTACCCCGGCTTTCTACCGGCAGTGCAGTGCGGTGCACCGCACACGAGAAACCACAGCAACACTCACCATCTTCTCCACTCCGAACCACGCCATCGGGCTCCCGTACCGGAGGGGTTCGTGTGTTCATTGCGCTGACATGTACTGGTCCGACTCAAACGTCCGGCTTCTGCAATCTGCATGAGGACTGCAGGCCGGCCTGGCTGTGCTCCCGAATTGCAAACAGACTAAGGCACACACACACTGCGCAATCAAAGACAATGCAGCTGCTGCCTTGCTGATGGGGCGAGGGAGTGTCTCCGAATCCACGGCGACCGATTGAACCTGGCCATTGGGGACGAACCACCGGACATGCGTCTAGCCGCCGCGTTTGCTGCATATCCCTGGTCGTCCGTCATTGGTCAGTCAGTCAGTCAGTCATACTTCCGTTGTCGTCGCCCTCGGATACACCAATTGACCCAAATTATGCATAACCCCATGATGCTTTACTTGCCTTTGGCCAAAATGGCAATGACTGGCCTAACATAACCATTCCGGGGAATAAGCATCGCCCCTCGGCGCCACCAGCCCTATTGTATCCCTGTTCTGCAGTTGTCCGGTGACTCCCTGGTCTGGGGAAGCAGTGATACTTGCTGACAAGGACAGCCGCTGCAACGCTGCTCCGTGTCGACCATGGGCAACCCGGCATCGGATATGCCCTGGCTCAGTCGCTCCGGAGAGGTCCCATCTCCTCCCTGGCATGAGCCCGGGATGCACGTTCGGGAATTGCCTATCATCTACCCAACCGTCAGGCAAATTCAATCACACAGGCTAGTCTGTGCGAAGGACTCCGGCCGACTTGGCGATCTGATCACCGACCAGTCCCTTCCATGTCAACTACTCCGGGACTGAGCGAGCACCACCATGGGCGATACTCGCTCATGGCCCGTATTCAGCTAAAAACCCTACACATATTCCCGATCCATGACAAAAAATAGAAAGATTCTTCACACTCACTCATCTCAACGAGGCTTGGTACGTACATCATATCAACCCGGCCTGCCCTCTTCCAAGCCCCAAACGACATCATATCTAGAGCACTCGCAGTCCGCCTTTCGTTTCGCCCTCTCGTCACCTAACTTCCTCGTTTGTTCTTATTCTTTTCTTCCTTCATATTTTCCGTCATTGCAAAGAACGCCTAGAGCGCCGGAACCTTCTCTATCACTTTCCTTCGTTCATTCAGCGAATGCTCTCGGGATAGGATCGTCATAGACAAGCGGCCTCCGCAACCCTTCTCCTCTTCCGCCCTCGTTATGGCGCCTGGTGTTCTTTCTTACTCTTCCTCGGGCACATCGCCTTCGGCAAGTCCCGTAATGATGACCCCCATCGATCACTCCGATACCACTTCCGACGGCTTCACCAGCTTGTCCGTGGGGCCCCTAGATGGCGTAGGCCTCAACATTCACGGTCAATCAGCCAATGGTAACGGCCACGCGGGCGGCGGCGCCGGCAGCGGCTCGAACACAACCTACACGAACCCCGTTGGTGGCAGCGATGCTGGCTTGAAACAGATGCCCATCGCCATCGTCGGCATGGCTTGTCGTCTGCCGGGCAGCGTGTCCAGCCCTGCCGAATTCTGGGAGCTGTGCTCCCGCGCCAGAACCGGCTTCACTCCCGTCCCCAAGGAACGCTTCAACCACGAGGCCTTCTACCACCCCAACCCTGGCAAGACTGGAGCTTACCACGCCCAGGGCGGCAACTTCCTCGACGTCGACCTGGCTGCCTTTGATGCTCCTTTCTTCGGCTTGACCGAGAAGGAGGCCATCTCCATGGATCCCCAGCAGCGTCTGCTGCTCGAGTGTACCTTTGAGGCCCTCGAGAACGCTGGTATTCCCAAGCACACGATTGTTGGAAAAGACGTCGGTGTCTTTGTCGGCGGTAGTTTCGCCGAGTACGAGAGCCATCTCTTCAGGGACAGCGATACGATTCCCATGCACCAGGCTACAGGTAAGAGGCATCATCCCTGTACCCCGCCCGCTTCCTCCCGCTAACATGGCCCATCAGGATGCGCCCATGCGATGCAGTCCAACAGACTTTCACATTTCTTCGACCTCAGGGGGCCAAGTTTCACAGCAGACACTGCCTGCTCGGCCAGTTTGGTCGCCCTACACTTGGCGTGCCAGAGTTTGCGTGCTGGCGAGTCCACCACCGCCATCGTTGGTGGATGCCATCTGAACATGCTCCCTGAGTTTTGGATCTCTTTCTCGTCTTGCAGGTAAGCTTATGCTTTGCCCTCGGGTGCCTCTTCCCGTCGCCACCGACCGATGCTGACACAGTAAACTTTAGATTGCTTGCGGACTCCGGACGCTCCATTGCATTCGACCAGCGCGGGACCGGTTTCGGCCGTGGCGAAGGCTGCGGTATGATTATCCTGAAGCCGCTTGACCAGGCCATCAGGGACAACGACTCCATTCGCGCCGTCATCCGAGGCACTGGCATCAACCAGGATGGCAAGACGCCTGGCATTACGATGCCCAGTGGTGCAGCACAGGGTATGCATCATCATAATACAAATCCGGTCGATGAGAGTGACGCTGACAACACTTTTAGAGAAGCTCATGAGGCAGATCTACAGAAACGCGGGACTTGACCCCAGCGACTGCGGATATGTCGAGGCCCACGGCACCGGTACCAAGGTTGGTGACCCGATCGAGGCCACCGCCATCCACAACGTCATCGGTCAGAACAGGTCGGCCAAGGACCCTCTCTTCATCGGCTCCGTCAAGTCCAACATCGGCCACCTTGAAGCCGCCTCCGGTATTGCTGGTATCATCAAGGCCGCCATGATGCTGGAGAGAGGCTTCCTTCTCCCCAACCATGATTTCAAGCAGCCCAACGAGAAGATCCCGTGGAAAGAGTGGAACATGAAGATCCCTGCCACCCAAAGGCCCTGGCCCAAGAACAAGAAGTACATTAGTGTCAACAACTTTGGCTTCGGCGGCACCAATGCCCACATTGTCCTGGAGAAGGCCCCATTCGTCCCTGGACCCAAGAAGGACAAGACCATACCTCCTGCCGAACTCAAGAAGACCAAGGGTACCAAGAAGATATATGTCTTGTCCGCCAACGACAAGAACTCCATCAGTTCTGTCATGAAGAACCTCGTTGTCTACCTTGAGCAGAGGCCTGAGATCTTCCAGAACGACCTGATGGACAACATCGCATACACTCTCGGCTCGCGCCGCTCCATGCTTCCTTGGAGGGTTGCGATTTCTGCCAGCGACTCATTCGAGCTCATCGAGACTCTCAACAGCGGAAAGGTCATTCCTGGCAAGGAGACCGAGCCTCTGAGGATTGGCTTCGTCTTCACCGGCCAGGGTGCTCAATGGTGGGGCATGGGTCGTGAGCTTTACGGGACATACCCCATCTACACCGCTGCCATCGACAGAGCTGCAGAGTGCCTGAAGAAGCTAGGCGCCGACTGGTCTCTCGTCGAAGAGCTTAGCAAGGACCAAGAATCCTCCCGAGTTGGAGACGCTCACATAAGCCAGCCGGCTTGCAGTGCCGTCCAGCTTGCGCTGACTGATCTCCTCCGCACCTGGGGCATTCGCCCCGTAGCCGTTGCCGGTCACTCCAGCGGTGAGATCGGTGCCGCCTACGCCGCCGGCATCATCGGCTTCGAGGCCGCCATGGCCGTCGCCTATCACCGTGGTCGTCTCGTCCCCATCTTGAAGAAGAGAAATCCTGATCTTCGCGGTTCCATGATGGCTGTTGGCGGCTCAAAGGAGGAAGTCCAGCCTATGATTGACGCGTTGAAGCAGCAGCAAGTCAGAATCGCTTGCTACAACAGTCCGTCCAGTTTGACTATCTCTGGTGACACCGATGCCCTCGATGAGCTCGAGAAGAACCTCGAGGAGAAGCAGATGTTCAACAGACGCCTCCAGATCGAGACTGCCTATCATTCGCACCACATGAACCTTGTCGCCAAGGAGTATCGCGAGTCCATCTCTGATCTCCCACACCCCCAGACCACGGACGTACGCTTCCACTCTTCTCTGTACGGCCACCAGATCGATGGCTTTGAGTGCCAGGCTCACTACTGGGTCAACAATCTTACCTGCCCCGTCCGCTTCTCGGAGGCCCTTGAAACCATGCTGGAGCCTGTTGGCGAACACAAGACTGGTGTTAACATGATCATCGAGCTGGGTCCCCACTCTGCCCTCCAGGGTCCCATCAAGCAGATCCTGAAGCACGTCGGAGAGCATGCAACCAAGATTCCCTACGTCTCTCCCCTCATCCGCAAGAAGAATGCCGTTGATTCCGCCTTGGACCTCGCCTGTAGCCTCATCACCAAGGGTGCCATTCTCAAGATGGATAACGTTAACTTCCCCACCCCAAAGAAGAAGCCGTCCCTGTTGACCGATCTTCCTCGCTACGCCTGGAATTACCAGAACAAGTACTGGCAGGAGTCCCGCATGACTCAGATGCACAAGTACCGCAAGTCGCCAAGGAATGACTTGATCGGCCTCGAGGCCATATACTCCAGCGACCTTGAGCCCACGTGGAGAAATATCATTCATCTAGACGACCTTCCATGGCTGCGTCACCACGCCGTCCAGTCCGTCACCATTTTCCCCATCTCTGCTTTCATTGGCATGGCTCTGGAGGCCTCTGCGCAGTGGGCGCAACGCAAGGAGATTTCGTTTGAGAAGTTCGAGCTCAGAGACGTCTCTGTCGTCAAGCCTTTGGCGCTTCAGGACGCCGATGTCGAGTTGACCATCAACTTGCGCCCTCACCAGGAGACTAACCTGACCGCTTCTGAGACCTGGAAGGAGTTCCGCATCTGCTCGTGGTCACATGGCAGTGGCTGGACCGAGCATTGCGTCGGGCTCATTGCGCTCCATACTATCGAGACAAATGAGGTTGACGGCAAGGAACAGAAGCTGGCCGCTCTTCGTGGTGCCGAGGCCACCATGAAGGCTAGCGATGGTCCCGAGGCTGTTGCCGTTGCCGAGACAGACATTTACGAGCGTCTCAATGAGCTCGGTGTCGGATATGGACCCTCTTTCCAGGGTATTAAGGACTGCAAGGCGTCGAACAAGTACGCCATGGGTAACATCTCATCATTCGACGTCGCCGGAGACATGCCCAACCACTACCAGACCAGCACAGTTCTGCATCCCACTTTCTTGGAGTCTGTCATCCAGATGTACTGGCCCATCCTTGGTGCCGGTCGCGTCGACGTCAACACGGTTTACTTGCCCTCTTCCATCGGCAGAATGTCCATTGCGCGTGACATCACCGCTCTCACCCACAAGCCGGGCAGCACCCTCAAGGCTTACTGCAAGGCCAACTTCCCGGCTGAGCCCCGCTCCACGAAGGTATCGGTGTTCGCCACTTCTGAGAACAATGACCTGGTCATCGAGATCGATGAGCTCACCATCTCTCCCATTATTGATGGCGAGACCGAGCTGGCCAGCAACCCGGCTCGTGAGCTGTGCTACAAGCTCGAGTGGGAAGACATTGGTAACCTCAAGTCGCTCTCTGGCAAGGCTAAGACCAAAATCAACGGCGCTTCCGGAGTCAAGGTTGACGCTCCTCTGCCAGACGTTGATGTCGCCATCATCCACGGCGACTCCAACGCCCAGCAGACGTTGGCAAACGGTCTCGCCATCGCCCTCGCCAGCGCTACCTCCAGACTGCCCGAGATGGGTGGCATGCACGAGGTCAATACCGAGGGCAAGTTGACCATCGTTCTTACTGAAATTGAGCAGCCCTTCCTCGCCAACCCCACTAAGGAGCAGTTTGCCGAGGTCCGTAACATGCTTGCCGGTGTTCAGGGCTGCCTGTGGGTTGTCCGTGGTGCCTATGATAAGGCCACCTCTCCCGAGTCCAACATGATAGTCGGTCTCAGCAGAACCGTCCGCTCCGAGACTGTTCTACCCTTCGCAACCCTTGACCTCGACGACATCAACCAGCTCGACGAGGATGACTCCTCGGCCGTTATCTTCGAGATCTTCAAGCTTGCGTTCGGAGCCAACGCGTCCTCCACGAGCGAGCTTGAGTTTATGGAGCGTTCCGGCCGCTTCTTCACTCCCCGCATTGTCCACGACGAGGAGATGAACGAGATTGTTCACCGCGAGACCAACCCTAGCGTCGTCGAGCTCCAGCCCTTTGGCAAGGACAACCGGTATCTCAAGATGGAGTTCACTACCCCTGGTGCCATCGAGACGGTGCACTTTGTTGACGATGTCACTGCCACTCAGCCTTTAGGTGACGACGAGATTGAGTTCGAGGTCAAGGCCGTTGGCATGAACCTGCGCGATGTCATGCTTGCCAAGGGCCAGGTATCTGAGGCCAACAAGCACGCCCTTGGTGTCGAGGCCTCTGGTGTTGTCACCAGAGTCGGCTCTGCCGTTAAGGCTCACAAGGCCGGCGACCGCATCGCCGCCCTCACCATCAAGCACGGAGCTTATGCCACGCGCACTCGCACCACTGCAGCTAACGTAATGGCCATGCCCTCCAAAATGTCTTTCGAGGACGCTGCCACCCTTCCCTTGGCCTACTGCACTGCATACTACGCCCTGGTCGAGCAGGCGCGCCTCCGTGAGGGTCAGCGCATCTTGGTTCACTCCGCCGGTGGCGGCATTGGCCAGGCCTCCGTGTGCCTCGCCAAGATGATTGGTGCCGAGATCTTCGTCACCGTCAGCACGGCAGCCAAGAAGAAGCTCCTGATGCAGCATTACAATGTCCCCGAAGACCACATCTTCTACAGCCGCAACACCACCTGGAGAGCTGCCGTGAGGCGCGCCACCAATGATGAGGGTGTCGACGTTGTCCTCAACACTCTTCCGGGTGCCGATGCTCTGAGGGAGAGTTGGGCATGTCTCAGCCGCTTTGGCTGCCTCGTCGATATCCGCAGGAAGGACGGCTCCCGCGCCACCCGCCTCGATATGGGCCAGTCGGATAACAACGCCTCGTTCTTGGGCGTCGACATCTTTGGTCTCGCTTCCGAGAGGCCCAAGCTCATGGAGAGATTGGTCGCTGATGTCTCCAAGCTTTTGGCCGACGATCAGCTCCGCCCCATTGACCCCGCCACTGTCTTCCCCGTGTCCTGCATGGAGACGGCCTTCAAGACGCTCCAGACCACTCAGGGCCCCGGCAAGCTTGTCATCGTCCCCCATGCCGAGGATGTCGTCATGGCCACTCCTTCCAAGGCTGCCAAGGCTCTACTTAAGCCCGACGCTACCTACCTCCTCATTGGTGGTACCGGTGGTCTCGGCCGCAGTATGTCCAGGTGGATGGTTGAGCACGGCGCCAAGAACTTGGTCCTCCTCTCCCGTAGCGGTTCCGCCACCGGCAAGGTTAAGGCCCTTATTGACGAGGCCGCTGAGGAGGGAGCTCACATCACCATCCGCTCCTGCAACGTCGCTGATAAGGCCAGTGTTGAGCAGCTGTTTAACAGCGGTCTTAGGGGCTTGCCACCTGTTCGTGGTGTCATCCACGGTGCCATGGTCCTTCGTGTAAGTTCTCCCATACTCTACCCATGCTTGCTCCACATCTAACAATCGTACAGGACGTTCTTTTCGAGCAGATGAAGTTCAATGATTACACCTCGGTTACTGAGTCCAAGGTTCAGGGTGCTTGGAACTTCCACAACGCCCTCCAGGAACGTCAGGCCGAGCTTGACTTCTTCATCGCCATCTCCTCCGCTGCCGGAGCTGTTGGTAACCGTGGGCAAGCCGCCTACGCCGCAGCCAACTGCTTTCTCAACGCCTTCGTCCAGCACCGTCTCGCCCTGGGCCTGCCCGCCACCTCCCTCGATCTCACCGCTGTTTCTGACGCCGGCTACCTGGCCGACGGCAGTGCCGAGCGTGCTGCCGAGGTCGCCAAGAACCTGGGATCCGACAGTATTTGCGAGGCTGAGGTACTTGCCCTTATCGGTGCCTCCATCTCTGGCAAGACGTCTATCTGCAACCACCACGTCATCACTGGTATGCGCATCACGCCTACCATCCAGCCCTTCTGGACGCCCGACGCGAAGTTCAAGGCCCTTCGTCTTGCAGCTGAGGAGCTTGCCGCCGCTGAGGCCGGTGCCAACGGCGCTGTGTCGCTCAACGCGGCCCTTAAGGCGTCGCGCAGCGAGACTGAGGCCATGGAGGTCGTGTGCCGCGGCCTGGTCGAGAAGATTGCCGCTGTGCTCATGATGGAGCAGGAAGATCTCGATGTTACCCGCAGCTTGTCGCACTACCCTCTCGACTCGCTTGTTGCTATCGAAATTCGTAACTTCATCACGCGCGAGTTCGAGTCCAATATGCAGGTACTCGAGTTGTTGAGCAGTGGTAGCATCCAGACCCTCACCAAGGCCGTTTGCAAGAAGAGCAAGCTTTGCGTTGGCTTTGACTGGAGCAAATAGAAGCTGAGAGAGATGTGGAAAGAGTACGCGCGAAAAGAAACGTGCATTCAACGAAGATATGACGACGAGTAGTGTTTAACTATTAGATTGTTTTTGCTTATTCAGGTGTGAGGGGATGATATAATCGGGAAGCGCTCATGGGGTAGCGATGTACTCTTATTGCAACGGAAACGGAGGATGATGAAGGTATGAGGATACGGAAACAGTCAAGACAAGTTGGGCTCAGGGAACATGGAAGTCACACGGGACACAAGGGCGACCAGAACCACAATTCTGCGATATCCTTTTTACTTTGTTGTTATGAGTGAGTTGTAACAGTTTGGGTTTAGTCAACGTGTCGGACGCTATGGAGACTTTGGGGATACGAAGTCCGTAACGGTTAGAGATGAACGGAATGGAACGGCTGGATGGAAAGACTGGAAATTGGAAACTTCAATGGGGGATATTGCATTTGGGAGTTTTCATGTCATCGTAATTTGCCCTCCTGTAGTTTTGTCCTGTTCCTTAATTTAGAATTGCTCTCAGCAGTAACAAACCTTCTCTGGCACCTCCATTTCCTCATACATTAACCATGCTCCCCTTTGCGAAGAAGCTTGTCGCGGTGACTTTTCTGATCCCTTGATCGCGCAAGCCTAGTTAGACTGTTTAAGCCTGGCATCATGAACCCCCCAACCCCCTAAGCGTAGCAACTATTCGCTTCTTGAGAATCCGAGACTATTAACGGCAAGTCAGTTTCGACAAATATTCCACAAACCGCATCGCCTCCTGGAGAAACGTGCCCAAGCCCGGTCCCTCGATCGGGGCTTGAGGTGAACTCCCGGTCACTCGCATCCTTTATCGCGAATCACGGTTCCTGAATGGATGTATGATTTCTGTGGTTGAAACCGAGCTTTTCCCCAAACAATGTGTGTTCTAAGCAGCAAGCGAAGGGTGGGGGGCGCGATAGCGTCCCGACATCGTCACGGATGCGGGCATGGCGAGCCTCAACTGGCAGAGGCGTTTGCTGCTGTTGACGATTTTGGCAGTGGAGGTAATAACAACCGTGATATCATAGAAAACGCTACGAATTGCAGCTTCCGAGCCAAACCCCCTCCCATCAAAGCCCGGGAGCAAGTCTTTTTATCCCTGTTTTTGTTTTTCTCATTGACCGCTTCGACACATACAAGTAATACATTCCACCGCCGCCTCCCCCACCTTTTCCGCAAGTTTTGGTTTTTTTTTTCCGTTTTTTCTCCCTGTTTTACAGCTTGGAGAAGACGGTGGGCACGCTCCCGCCCATCTCGACCAGGGTGCTCTTGTTCCGCACCCAGGCCTCGAGGCCCCTGCGGCCGTTCTCGACGCCGACGCCGCTCGACTTCCAGCCACCGACGGCCATCTCGGCGGGCGACTCGCCCCAGGTGTTGATCCAGGTGATGCCGGCCTCGAGGCGGGCGACGACGCTGTGGCACTGGTCGATGTCGCGGCCGAAGACTCCGGCGGCGAGGCCGAGGTCGGTGGCGTTGGCGCGGCGGACGGCCTCGTCGAGGGTGTCGTAGGTGAGGATGCTCATGACGGGGCCGAAGATCTCGTCGCGGACGATGGCCATGTCGTCGGTGCAGTCGGTAAAGACGGTCGGCTGGATCCAGAAGCCGGCCTGGTAGGCCGAGGGCAGGCCCTTGGGCGGGGTGGCGCCGCCGACCAGCAGCGTGGCCTTGTCCTCCATGACGCCGCGGCGGACGTAGGCCTGGACCTTGTCGAGGTGGGCGCGGCTGTTGAGCGGGCCGAGGTTGGTGGCCGGGTCGAAGAGGTCGCCGGCGCGGACGTGGCGGACGCGCTCGAGGACGAGCTCCTCGAAGCGCTTCTTGAGGGCGCGGGGGACGAAGACGCGGGTGCCGTTGGTGCAGACCTGGCCGGAGCTGTAAAAGTTTGCGAGCATGGCGCCGTCGACGGCCTGGCCGACGTCGCAGTCGGGCAGGACGATGAGGGGGCTCTTGCCGCCGAGCTCCATGGTGACGTACTTCATGCCGCCGGCGGCGGCGCCGGCGACCTTCTTGCCGGTGCTCACCTGGCCGGTGAAGCTCACCTTGGCGATGTCCGGGTGGGCGGTCAGCCGGGCGCCGACGTCGCCGGCGCCGTAGACGACGTTGAAGACGCCGTCGGGCAGGCCGGCCTCCTTGTAGACGGCGGCGAGGAGCTCGGCGTGCAGCGGGGTGAACTCGCTGGGCTTGTAGACCATGCAGTTGCCGGCGGCTAGGCAGGGGCCCGACTTCCACAGGGCGATCTGGATGGGGTAGTTCCAGGCGCCGATGCCGGCGCAGACGCCGAGGGGCTCCTTGGTGGTGTAGGCCCAGGCGGAGGGGCGCAGGCGGAGGGACTCGCCGTTGAGGCCGCCCGAGGCGACGAGGTTGGCGTAGTACTCGAGGACGTCGGCGCCGGTGACGACGTCGACGTAGCGGGTCTCGGAGAAGGCCTTGCCGGTGTCGAGGGTCTCGACGGCGGCGAGCTCGTCGTTGCGGGCGCGGAGGAGGGCGACGGCGCGCAGCAGGACGCGGGCGCGCTCGGCGGGCGGCGTCGCGGACCACGACGGGAAGGCGGCCTTCGCGGCGGCGACGGCGGCGTCGACGGAGGCCGGGGACGAGGTGTGGACGGTGCAGAGGGGCTGGGCCGTGGCGGGATCGATGGACTGGAAGGTGCCGGGCGATTCCGAGTCCGGCTGCGGCTTCCCCGCGTAGAAGGTGTGGCGGTCCTGCTGCTCCGGCAACTGCGGCGGCGCCATTTTTATTTTTATTTTTGTTTTTACTTTCTTGATAATGAATCCTCTGGTTAGTGTTTGAGAGGAAGGGAGGGGGGTGGCGGATATAATTCCTAGAAGGTGGATATCCGTACTCGGTCAACGAGCATAAGCTCCAAAAAGGAAGGGCGAGGGGATACGATCCAATGTAAACTATGACGGGCTGGGCTTGTCACCTGGGGACGGTTTGGACTGGGGGAGGATGCCGGGGGTGGGAATCTTGAACGGGGAGTCGGACGGGGGTTACACTACACGGAGGCCGGAGGTAGTCAGGCGCAGAAGGAAGTCGAGGGCGAAAAAGTCTAGAGATCGGAGTAAGATCGGGATCTCGACCACTTACCTATCTCGAGTTTAGCTGGGTGGTTATACATAGGTACGTGCCTAAGTAGGTACCCAGCTACTTAGATACTTTGGTACTTACGGGCAGGCCAAAGCTGGCGGGGAGGGAAGGTTGCGGACTCGTCGGGACGCACGCCGGTGGGTTCGTTTCTGCGGCGGTGTGATGTCATGGGATATACTATACGTCATTGGCCGAAAACCCACACAGATGGAACTCCACTCCACTGCCTGGAATCCCAGGAAGGCCAGGAACGATTGTGTTGGTAGGTAGGGTACTTTGGAGAAGTACCCGGGTACCGAGAGAGAAAAGTAGCGTAGCCTCCACTTGAAGAAGTTTCAGCCTTGGGGACTTTGGCGGCAAGAAGTTTTTTCTGTTTCCTTATCAGAATCGAACGATGCATCCCTCTCAGCCGCGGCTTCAAGGGACCTCAGCTGCGGACGATCCACAATCGGCACAGAGATACGGCGGGCATTAGCGGGAAAGACATGGCCAGATGCGGGCGTGACTAGATAGCAGCTGCATGAGAGCGATATCAGAAAGAACGAACACACAAAAAACAGCCTATGCTCAGCAGCGATGAGCCCAGTTGTAGTCCTACCTCTCGCACTAGATATACGTACAGGATATTAGTATGTACACGTATCTCACGCCTGCGATTGCCGAGACTTCGTCAGACCATCCTTGGAGGGAGAATCTGTGGTTGCCATGACACAAGCACCTTTTCTTTCCTTGCTGGTAACCCTTGACCACGCTGCAGTCTGCAAAGCAAAGTAGGTACCTACACCATCTGCTGATGGGCAGTTTTTGTTCCCCTCCCCCTGCCCTGCCCTGCCCTGCCCGGTGATGGCGAACCTGGAAACTGGAAACCGGCCGACAGAGGACCAAGACCAAGGGTCGGTTGCCTGGTCTGCCTGCCCACCCTGGGGAACGCGAGTCGGTGGATGCCCCGAACGGATGGAGGCCGAACGTTTGTGGGATGCAGTCAGTCAACTTGTGCCACCTCTTCTCCCCCGTCCGACGGCGTGGGGATTTGAGTCGTTGTCGTTGTCGCCGTTGTCAGGTGGCTAGAACTGCCAATGTGGAGGGGATTAAGTAAGGCAGAGACGAAGGCTTAGCGCGGGTTGCACATGGCAGTTTGGGGAATGTCGGTCGCAATTCTTGCATATGCATTGCAGCATTTGCCTGAACCCAATGCGCGCCGGCGGGCGAGTGACCTTTATGGCGCGATACGTGGTTTTACCAAGTGACCATCCATCCCTGGCGCCGGGCAACACACCAACAGGGGGGAGTAACAAATTAAAGTAAAGATAAAAAAAAAAAGTCATAGGGTCGCGGTCGGTAACAATGGCGCTACGTTGGTTCAATGCGGTCGTCGGAGGAAGAGCGTGGGGCACCGTGTACGGAAAACCAAAACGCAGGCAAGATTGGATGGGGCCGATCGAGGACATTGACCGAGTCGAGTCGAGTCGGTCGACCAGGTAGTCGAAAAAAAAGGTAGAAAGACGTCATCGAAGTTGCCTGTGCCGGCGAAACGGTGCTGTAGTGCTGCGGTACTTGGGGGGTTTTTTTTTTCTCTCTTTTTTTTTTCTCTCCCCTTCCTCTTCTCTTGAGCATCTGGCCATTATTCGTAATTGTTTCGACGTCGGACAGTTTCCACCCAGGTGGATGTCGCGGAAAGACTTGGCAGCCCTCGGCTTGTATTCGTACCTGTATGTACAGTACGTGTAGGTATTCGTACGAAGCGCCGTTTGCCGTGGTTGGCGTTGGTTGCTGACACAAATGTTGGCTGCCAGCTGTGCATAAAGCGTTAGCTCGGCAGGGCCCCCTCCCCTACCGTCGTTCGTCAGACCAGTCAGAAAACCTGGAACTTTGAAAATCCGGTCCTGATGCCTCTCAGGGATGTTATCGCGAACAAGGAAGGGAGGGTCCTAAGCTGGGCAGCTTGGGAGCTGGCTGGCTGCAGCCTGCAGGACCGATGGAGGATGAGACAAAAAAGACCGATATACTCCGTACATGTTCGTATACACGCACTTATTCGTACGTGCCTAGGTACATAGACGTACTGGTAGCCCAGTACCTAGGCTTAGTATACGTGCCTACCTCGCTGCTCCAGAGAGAACAGGCAGGAGCGAAGGGGAAGGGCGAAAAAAAAAAAAGAAGAAGAAAAAGAGAGAAAGAGAGAAGGACCCATTGCCCAATGAGCCGCCGCCTCCTGCTCTGTTCACGGCCCGGTTGTGGGTGTGCCGTGCCGCCTCAGAAGGTGCGGCGAGTCAGCTGCAATGCCTTGAAGACCCGCTTTCCTACCATGGCCCCGCCACCTATTTTCGCGGGGTCCGTCTCCACCGTCCTGCGTCTTCGCTGCACCGGCGCGAAGAGGTCCCTACAGGCTTCCCAAACGCGCCAGCGGAAAGAAACTTGGAGCATGTCGTCGTCGAGCTACTTCTCACTCACTCTCACACACACACACACACACACACTCTCTCTCTCTCTCTCTCTCTCTCTCTCTCTCTCTCTCTCTCTCTCTCTCTCTCTCTCTCTCTCTCTCGCTCCAAGGATGGGTCTCCTTGTGAGGCCCAATTGCTATTGATCATAGATAATGCGGCCGCATGTCCACTTGCATCGGCACAGGAAGGAGGATCGTCTCGAGCTCTCCCTCCTCTTTTTATTCTAGGTATTACCTACCAGCCGTGCCTCTCCAACCCTCCAACTTTATCTCATCCCAAAATTCCTCCAATCTCACCAAAGATCGCCCGCGCGTTCTTCGGCCGTCTTACCCCCCTTGTGTCTATAAACCGGCAAGCTACCCCTCATCCCCATCTTGTTGGCCGGGCGCCCGCATCTCCTCTTGTTTGAACACCCTCACCCTCATCCTCTCACCCCTCGATCCGCCAAAATGTCCACCACCCAGCTCCCCGTCTCCGACGTCGACCGCTACGACTATGTCATCGTCGGCGGCGGTACCGCCGGCTGCGTCGTCGCCTCTCGCCTCGCCGAGTCCCTGCCCCAGAAGCGCGTCCTCCTGATCGAGGCCGGTCCCAGCGACTTCATGGACGACCGCGTGCTGGACCTGCGGAAATGGCTGAACCTCCTCGGAGGAGAGCTCGACTATGACTACGGCACCACCGAACAGCCCATGGGTAAGCTCTCTCTCTCCCCCCTTCAGCTCGTTCCGAGTCGCCGGGCGTCAGTTGGTTGACCGCCGAAACTGACACTCTACTCTCACCACCCGCAGGCAACTCTCACATCCGCCACTCCCGCGCCAAGGTCCTGGGTGGCTGCTCGTCACACAACACCCTCATCTCCTTCAGACCATTCGAGTACGACCTGAAGATCTGGCAGTCCATGGGCGCCAAGGGCTGGACCTTCCATGACTTCATGCGCCTCATGGACAAGCTGCGCAACACCGTCCAGCCCGTCCACGCCCGCCACCAGAACGAGCTCTGCCTCGACTGGGTCAACTCGTGCAGCTCCGCCCTCGACATCCCCGTCCTCCACAACTTCAACAAGCACATCACCCAGAATGGCGCCCTGAAGCAGGGCGTCGGCTTCTTCTCCATCTCCTACAACCCCGACGACGGCCGCCGGTCCAGCGCCTCCGTGGCCTACATCCACCCCTTCCTCCGCGGCGACGAGAAGCGCCCCAACCTGACCGTCCTCACCAACGCCTGGGTCTCCAAGATCAATGTCCGCGGCGACACCGTCACCGGCGTCAACCTCACCCTCCAGGACGGCTCCAAGCGCACCCTCACCGCCCGCGCCGAGACCATCCTCTGCGCCGGCGCCGTCGACACCCCGCGCCTCATGCTCCTGTCCGGCATTGGCCCCAAGCAGCAGCTCGTCGACCTCGGCATCCCCGTCATTCACGACCTGCCCGGCGTCGGAGAGAACCTCCAGGACCACCCCGAGTCCATCATCATGTGGGAGCTCAAGAAGCCCGTGCCCCCTAACAAGACCACCATGGACTCGGATGCCGGCATCTTCCTCCGCCGCGAGCCCCCCAACGCCGCCGCCAAGAAGACCTTCTTCAACCCCGACGGCATTCCCGACGGCGACATCGCCGACGTCATGATGCACTGCTACCAGATCCCCTTTACCCTCAACACCGGCCGCCTCGGCTACGACGAGCCCAAGGACGGCTACGCATTCTGCATGACACCCAATATCCCCCGTCCCCGCTCCCGCGGCCGCCTCTACCTAACCTCGGCCGACCCCAGCGTCAAGCCCGCCCTCGATTTCCGCTACTTCACCGACGAGGAGGGCTACGATGCCGCCACCCTTGTCTACGGCATGCGCGCCGCCCGCAAGGTTGCCGAGCAGGCACCCTTCAAGGATTGGATCGCTCGCGAGGTCGCACCTGGCCCCGCCGTACAGACCGACGAGGAGCTCAGCCTCTACGCCCGTCGCGCCGCCCACACCGTCTACCACCCCGTCGGCACGACCAAGATGGGCGACGTCCGCAAGGACCCGCTCGCCGTCGTCGACGAGCGTCTCAACGTCAAGGGTCTCAAGCGCGTCCGCATCGTCGACGCCGGCATCTTCCCCACCATCCCCACCATCAACCCCATGCTGACCGTTCTGGGTGTCGCCGAGAAGGCCGCCGAGATGATCATTGACGAGGCCCAGGAGACCGCCCGTCTGTAAAATAAAGTAACAAGACTTAAGAAAGACTTGGAAAGAAAAAGGTCCCATACCAGAAATGTATCTAGGCGGGGAAACCATGTGAGAAGGGAAATACCTTAAAAGCATTTGTTGTCTATTTTTTTTTTCTTTTCTTTAACAGTTAGCTATCAGGCATTATACCAATGATATCATGACTAAATACAGACTTGACTGTCTTGTCCCTCCCGTCTTTGTTTCCGAAATCGTAAACCCGAAAATCCCGCCCTCTCTCATTTTAGTGTCATTCCAGACCCTTCAGCTCCATCCATTACCGCCCCCCCCATCTGACACTGCTGCAGAGGTGATCCCGAGCGCAAAAGTCCACATTTCCACCGTCGTGCATGAAGAAAATTTCTGTTGCGGCCTCGTGAGGCGGCACCTCACTCCTCACTTGTCCAGCTGCGTTCCGGGGGTCCAGTTTCATAGAGCATCGATTCGCTGTCCTAGGCATTCCTACACATCGCCGCCACTTTTCTTTCTTTTTTTCCCTTCTTATGGGAAGGGGGTGGGGACTGCATGGTGTCGGCCGTCTGTCTGTCCAGCCCCTAACATCCGTATCGGGGATTTCTCTCCCTGCGGGCACACGCCGATCGTCCATCCCGCGACGCGAAGCCAAGGAGAATCTCGAAATGGGGTCCTGCTTATAACGGACACGCCACAGCCCGTGATTGGTCCGCGGGCCGCCGGTCCTTTGCGGTCAGTCGGCCTCCCCTCCCCGCCGACCTTTATCGGGACTCGTCCCGATTCACTGGTAGTCAACTCCCCGTCTTCGGCCGTATGTTTGACTGGCGTACAGGGGGGGTTCTGCGCCAAAACGCGGCGGCTCGATTCGTTTCAATGTCCAAGTGTACTGCTTTCCGCTGGCGACCTTGTTTTCCTTCTTTAGTTTTTATATCTCTTTTTTTTTTCACAATCACAAAGTCAAGAAGGTGAGGCTCGGGCGGTTTCGGCGAATTGCCTCCCGGCGCTAGAGTAAAAGGCATCTAATGATGAATGCCCGCCAGCTGGACTCTGAGTTCGGCCTGGAGAGAAGAAGCGGCATTCAATACGTCGCGAAGTGTTTCCAATGTTCATTCAGAACGAGAACGGTTCAAGTTGATGCAAGTATGTACCGCGTGAACATCAATACGCTGTTGTGCAGCCTGGCGTACTTGCCTTGCCGTTGCCTACGGGTTTTGCGAAGCAGGAACAGCTTGCGCTGTGCTTGTAAATAAATAAATAAAAAAAGGCCTGAGCTAAGGCATTGGTGAGAGATCTACTTTCCGCATCGCTCTTGTACTGACGTCAACTAATGAGACACCGTGCCGCCGACGTCTGATATTCCAGTCAATTTTCTGTGCGGTGCCGCGATCCCTCGTCCAACGTTGTTATAGCCGGGCGTAGTGATGAAAGCACAGGGCCGCGGCCCACGGCGTCTTTTACCTCTCGCGCGCTGAGCGGCATCGTGCTCCAAGACTGAGCAGCAGCCACCTCGTCCCTCGATTCGGGATGTGACGCGCGGAACCTCCAAGTTGGGGATTTCGACGGTTCCGGCATCCGGGCCACGCGAGCCACCGAGGGGGGGGGGGGGGGGGGGGGGGGGGGGGGGGGGGGTCAACGCCGGGCCCTCCCGACTCGAACCAACAACTCGCCCCCGGTCCTCCTTCACGGCTCCCGGGCCGAGACGACGAACGACCCTCGCGGTGGTGGCGCGGTTGATGCTGCCGACTGTCAAGACCAAGGGCAGTTTCCCTACGCGGCGGGGCCGGCCGCTCTTGGACAGTGCTCCGACGACGTGGTAAGTATAGCCCGGGCCTGGTAGTGTCGACGACGTCTCTGGATGTGCAGGTCGTCTCCGGGTCTCCGGACTTCGTGAAGGGCTCGGGGGGGGGGGGCCTTTCGAGGGGCGAGCCGCGACCTGCCCTGCTACACCCGGCGTGGGGCCCCTGGCCGTCGGCGGAGTTGGCGTTTGGGGTAGTCACCCATAATGTCCAGGTGGTCCCGCTGTTCCACGACGAAGCAGCGGTGGAAGTAGGGGACGATGTTCGAAGACGGCTCGTGTCGTCCTCACTCGCGTCGCCGTTGGCGTCGGCGACCTGGTAAAAAGCTTTTCTTGGCTGGGCACTTCGGGACCGCCAGCGGCGAGGTGCCTCGACTTGTTTTGGGGGGGAGGGGGTTCGAGCGGCACCAAAGACCGGGTGGCACTCCTCCTCAGGCGGTCATCGTTCCGGCGCTGGGGCGGAGATCCCGTTGCAGAGAACCGTATAGTTGGGCGTGACGAGGCAGTCGTAGTACTTGTTCCTGGTGCCGTAATGCACCCTCCCCTCCCCCATCCGTTGCTGTTGGCGGAACGATGAGTTGAGCCATGCGACGACGTTTTAGCTTGGCATCTTGTCCATCGCCCCCCCCTCTCCGTGCTTGTGCAGTTCTTCGTCCACAACCAAGGAGCCCTCGGCATCCCGTAAGTGTCCATGAGCCCGGAGAACGTACAGCGGACCGTCTCGTAACCTATTGGCTTGGTGTAATGGGCGTCCGGGACGACCGGCAGCCTGTCTGCGATCTTGGACCGGAACTTGTGCGAGAAGAATGGGTTCGGAATGGAGTTTGGATCGGTAAACGTGTACTCCTTCTCCGGGAAGGCTTGAGGAATGCCCTCCGTCAAGGTAGCCTCCTCGGGCTCGTCCCAGTACGGCAGGGCTACGCTGGTGACCTAGCTCTGGAGGGCCCTTTCGAGTCTCGGGATCCAGGCCCAGTGCCACGTCTGGAAGATGATATTGCCGTGGTTGCATCCTACCCACCACGAGGGGCTCGCCAAAGCCGCACCGCGAAACGGCTTCCCGTGGTAGCCAGAACGATGACTAAGGGGTTGACGTCTCCGGCTGTGAGTTTCTTCATGGAAGTGAAGTTTCAGACAAGGGTTTCCAGCTCCATATAGGACATGTTTGGATGTTCTTTGTTGTAGCGACTATTCCTATGTTGACCCTTGTTGGCACTAGGAAGCCCGTAGTGTATCGAAAAGAAGCAAGGAAATGTAGGTTTGATGAAAAGACCCAACGGCATCTTCAGTTGCTCTGGGTCACACCCAGCTTATGTGCTAAAGCACGGGGCATTTGAGAACATTTGAAGCCGTTCCCGAGTTCCGCATTGTGATGAGCAAATGGATTACACATGTTTCATTCTGATCAAGGGTAGGTTGACGGTTGGCGCCGATGCACGAACTTATTCATGCCACACATCGTTGTTGAGACAAGGTTCTGCTTGACCCCACGTCTCTGCTGTTATAAATCTCAGCTCCTTGGATTGACGCAGTCGGGGGAGGCCCAAGGATTGATGGGAAGCCTGGAGATCCACGTCTTACCACTGACAAGTATGTGATGGGTCATCCCACCGTTCTGCCGGCTACTAGTAATAGCCGTTTGCGATGCCACGCGGCGCCATGGCTTCAGGCATTTCCAGCTGCACACTTTGAGACAGACAGAGGGGCAACGTCGGTCAGGAGCTTGGTCGTGGTCCGCATCTGACCGCCACAACGGCCAGAGTCGATAGCGACGCCTCTACACATGGAGGATGAAGCCGAGAGCCTACTTCTCCCATAACGCAACGGCGGAGCGGCCCCAGGAGTGAATCCTCCAGTTCTTAGCCTTCTTGGGGGTCATCCTTCGACGTCTTCCGTTTTCCCAGTTGGCCCCTAGCTGCGACCACGCGACCAGGGCTTATACCAACGTATTGTGTTCCGAAAAGAAAAGGTCTAAAAAGGAAATATCGAATGCGACTCGACGGGGACCTGCAAAGCGTACTATCCTACTACAAAAATTACCACAGGGAGATTGCGCTTTTCAGTGACTAGGAGCATCTGTTGACAGTGGAGATACACAATTTTGACCTTCACATGTAGGCATGTAGGCAGGCAACGGAGCGGTTACAACTTATTCAGCACCTAGGGAGGTAGCCGAATTAAAACCTAGATAACTACATATTTACCACAAGGCAGAATGCACATATGTTATGAAGTCATAACTGGAGTTGAGGGGTATCTAGAGAAGGGCTTTCAAGGGGGGGTCCGGGGAAGTACATGTATCCTTGATAATACATAACTTGGAACATATCTCAAGGTTATTATCTTAGAACGTCGTCGTACTTTCCGCGCAACAATAGAAAAACTGTCCCAGACCTGGGGACGCCACATCTGTTCCTCTTCCGGCGGTTCCTCCCACCCGGCCGCGGCTACTTCCTTGTACACGCATGCCTTCCAGCTTTTGTGGGAGAGAGAATACAGCTCGCCTGACAATCGGTAGTTGCTCGCTTGGAAGTTGAGAGTAGCCGGAGTAAGGTGACATTCCTGCTGCCGCCGTCCCGGCTGTCACATGCAACGGATATCGATGACACACACTCACGGCCCGTCTTCCACACCTGGAAACGGGTAGCCAGCCAATGCAACGCCCCAAAACCCGCGATACGACCTCAAACCCCCCTCGCCTTATCAGGCCAGCGGCCCGGGAACACTACACACCCGCCCGGACACCAACGACCCCCGGAAAGCAACCCCCTCCCCATTCTCCTCAACCGTCAGATCATGGCCCCGCGTCTCGGCGACGAGAGCTAGGTGATCCAAACGCCCCAGACGCCGCCGAAAACACACCGACACAAGACCCCACTGCAGCCGGACCGCGAAAAGAGAAAACACAGGGGAGGGGGGGGGGGGGTTCAGTCAAGGGGAAAGACGAAGAGAAAGAGAGAGAAAAAGAAAGGAAGAGAGGGGGAAAGAAAAGGTGGGAGTCGAGCCCCTCCTCAGACTCATCATCATCATCAAGTTTTCTTTCGGAATGTCACCTTGTCGTCGTGATTGGCCGCAAAATACGCGAATTGGATTTCTCTCTTTTTTTCTTTTCTTTTTCTTCTCCTCCCTTCTTTGGTTCGGAATCTCGCTAAAGCACGCAAGCATCTCGGCGTAAGGCCGGATTTAACCTCTTCCCCCCTTCTCCCGTTTCTTCTGCTCCTTGTTTTTCTTGAGGAACTTTCCCCTAAAAAAAAAAAATCTTTCTTTTTTTGCCGGTCCCAGAGTTATCCATCAATCCTTCTATGCAGCCCCCCCTCTTCGACAGGTAAAACGAGAGAGACCTTAGGCCCCAGACCCACCCCACCCGTCTTATCCTGAAGAGGCAGACATTTCGCAGTGTACGGGGGCCATCGTAAGATGGAGCAATGTTCTGCAGCCAGGCTTGCACACATGTGCTAAGAGATGCGTTTACCACGTAGGAGCCCCTAGCCGTGTTGGGAAGCCGCCCGGGCTGTCGGCCGCGCATCAGATCGGCAGCCCTCGAGCTGATGTCACAGCCGTGTAGTGTAGGGGAACTGTCAAAACCCAGTCTTCAGGAGCGGGTAGGGTGAGAGGAAGTAGAGGTCCCCGGCTCGGGCGCGGCGGAGCGCCATGTTGTGCGTCAGCCGCCCACCTACTTGGTGGGGGTAGGGGAGTTTTTTCACTGGATCAAACGATCAGTCCGGGCAACGGATCTAGACCGCGGGCCATCACCGGCCTGCGGTCCGAGGTTCCGGCCGAACCATCAAACGGTGCCATCCCCTCGTAGCCGGTTTCTATTTCTTTGTGCGCTTCCCATCTAGTCATGGATAGGTGGGTTCCCCAACCCACCTGACTCTGCCCCAAGAACCAACCCCCCGTCATCCCCGGCTTCTGTTCGCGCTCAAAACCCCATGCCCGGCGACCGAGCGTCAACGCTTGTATTCATGTGAAGAGAGTAATAGAGGAGGTCTCGAGCACGCGGGGCCATGGGGTTGGAGCGTTTGGGGGAGAATGCTCAAATCGACGCGGAGCGGCGGGTCGATTTCGGATAGCGGGATATGAAGCCTGCACCCGCTTACCACCACCAGCATGTCAAGAAGAGGTATTTGAGGGCACACGAGCAGATTCCTTAACCAGCGGCCACTGGTCCTCACACACTGCTTCGATTGGAAGGCGAATGTACCCTCCCTCCGTTGGTGACTCTTTCAAGACGAATGTGGATTAGAGTCGTGTGCCCGCACCTGCGATGTTCTAGGAGCGGGACTTGGGGGCCGACGGACCCCCTTCAGTCCACACCTCGTACGCGCGCACGGAAGGCGCGAACGCAACAGAGGTTACCATGCTACCCATTGCAGGGTCATCAAGACTGGGCGAGGATGCGGCTCCTGGACCGACGACGACGTGTGAAAACCATGCTGAACCTTCCAAGCTCCATCCTCAAGTCTATCCGACTGTCGAGCTATAGGAGCCTTTTCGAGTACCGAGGTTAGATTCGCCACGCCGTAGGATTCTATCTGCAGTATGTGCGGGTGCTCTGGGATTCCTGCATGACCACCAAGGGTCAAAACCTCGGTTCAATTTTTTTTGTAATAGATGCCTAATTGTTAAATCAGATCTCCGGAGAAGCACAACACTGCAATTCATCGACTGGCGCGCGACGGCGTGACGGGATCCTTACTTGCCGCTTTGGGCCGCTCCTGGAGCCTTCAACGGGTCTGGTAGCAGCATCATATGTTTGTTACTTGATGTAGTATATGGTCCGAGGTGAGAACTCTGGGGACGGAGGAACGTCGCCTATTGTATCACTGCGTTTACTTCCCTCCCCCCTGGTTTTGCTTGAGCTTTGTGCCAAAACTCGCCAACGTACTCCGTACTCGGGCACTTGTACTTGATTGATTCATCGTTTGGCGTTTTGATATTTGTCCTGAAGGCAGAGAGACAGATTGACCTATCGGCAGCAACCCATCGCAGTGGTTGATGCGTAAAAAATACCATAATCGTGGCTGGTGATGCGCGTCGACGGCACATTTGCATTGTATGAGCTAGGGACGATGGGACGATATGACCAATAGACCTCCCAAGTCGAGCACGTGGGCCAGACAAGAGCTGGTATTCGTTGATCCATAGAACTGGAAGCGGAGGGCCTGCAACCGGCTCGCCGCGGGCCTGCAGCCGGGGAGCAGGACCCTGGGCAGGAGAGAGTAAAGGTGGCAAAGGCGGTCTTGTAACTGCTTGCTGATTCCCATGAACGGCATACCACGGACGACTTGGCCGGGAGAAGGGACGTGGATCAAGAATGAATGAGTCAAGCATATTAGCATGCGTGTGTCTGTTTATCCGTACCGTTTTCTGAGATCGATAAGCAGGAGCCAGGAAATTCGATTACTGAGATCTTGTTAGTCGTTCAGTTGGCCAAGTAAGTGTCGTTTAGAACTTGGTGCATTCTTACTCAGCACTCCACGCCCTCGCTGATTGTAGTTGCTGGCCCAAGCCCTACGGCAGCTAGCTTTACTCGCACGGCGATTGGACGACGGTTAGACCCGGCACGTGCCCGAGGAGGCGGTCGTTGGTTGAACAGTACAAAGCAAACTTGGGCCTTCGATTAGGTAGGTCATCAACATAGTTCGACGGGGAGGTCCCACCCTGTTTTGTTGGAACCCTGCGCTGTTGGAGATTGGTCGCAGCCGAGGGGCGTTGTGGGTATGCAGAGATATGGGCGAAGAGGTGATAGGGATGCCAAGCAGCGTGTGCAGCTGTAGACCCCTACGTATCTAGTAGTGTCGCATTTCGATGAAGGAAGTGCCGGCATGGCTTGTTTGACTTGGTTTGGCTGTGTTCGTGGTCGTGGCATGGGCACCCAAGCCAGTATAGAGGTGGTGACACGAAGCTTATCTTATCGCGAGCGGCGACACAGCCACGGCGGGACGTGGTGGTTATGAATGAAGTAAATGAGCATGTGACCAATAGCCGTTTTAGGCGGCACTCTATCTGGGCCGAGCATCGATGATGGTGGATGATAGTAGCGCGGAAGACCAATCATGTAGCCGTATGCTTCGCTCCGCTTGCGTTTGCGGCGGGCGTACCGCATACAAGGGAATGGACAGGGTCGTGGTTGCAATGGCGAATGCACCGAGTACCTAGCCCAAATGCACTTTGAACGAGTGATGCTGATTCACGGTTTATGGATATGATGAGACAGACCGCAAGCTGCAGACCATCAACCGCTGCGTTGTGCGACGCATACCTCAGGTCAGACAGACGGGGTCGGCAGCCCTTCTTCTGGTGAGGCGGATCATGGATGCCCTCAGACGCGGTCCGGTCTCTTCCCCAGGGTAAAGGAATCGCATCCGACGGTGTTGCGCTCTGCCGGGCCTAGATGGGGTAGGGGCGAGTAGGTAGCCATTCGCAAGATGAAGGTTTTGTGCAAGCTCACCACCGCTGAGAATAGCCGTTCGATGGACGAAAGTCTGAGAGCCGCCCTCCCCCACCCCCCTTGGGCGCTAGGTCTGAAGAAGAACGAGACATCAGAGATTTTATTTTGGGTTTCCACCAAGCTGCAGGTTCGTCTGTCCAGTCAGAGTGCCGTACCAGCAGGGTTTTGAGACCTACCTTGGTTCAGAGTTGAGGCTACGATGATGGAGCAGACGCTAGCTGGTGCGACCTCGCGGCGGGAGGGGAGGCAGACAGGCGGCAATGCTGGTGGTGATGTTGATGTTTAATGCTGTTGCAGTCGGCCCATGGAGTGAGTTGGTTGCAGTAAAGACCATAGAAGGCAGGATCGGCCGAGACACGGCAGGACCTGCCTGCACAATCGAGAGAACGAGGAAGGAAATGGCTGGACGGGGCCCGTACTGTGTGTGTATGGGCCTGGGACAACCTTCCCTGCCAGCTCTATGTGCTCCGTCCTCTTCTTACAACATACGGATATAACGTACCACTATTACTACGTATGGCTGGGTGAGGGGGTCCTTGTCTGGAATGCCTGTTCGGCTGCACCTCTCCCAGAAACAGCGTGCATGCATGGACGATGGTCGGTCGGGGTCCTCGGGGAGAGGAGCGTGTGGTGGTGTCGGTAGCTCTCGCCCTCTCATTACGGTTAACGCTCACCCAGTCGCTCCCACCATTGCTGCATGTCTCGCATCGCTCTCGACTCCCTACTGTATCCCACCACAACACGACCTCGAGCTACGCTTACTGAGTGCGAATCGCAAAGCTTGTCACATCCGCGACAACATAGTAACAACGCCAAGAGTGATGGGCAAACCCCCCTCTCTCTCGCCTCTCACAACCTCTGCCAATCCATACGTAATTCCATATTGGGCCGCCGTCAATCAAACGATCAGATGTTCGGGGGGGTTACCGTTACCCGCCCAGCATCTGCCCCATCTATCCGGGGGAAACACGACTGTTTTTGACTTGCTCGGTATGTCGTTGTCCCTTCCGAAGAGGGGGGACCCCGGGCTTCAAAACGAGTGGGCACGTCTAGCGTCCGCGACGTGGTGACATGTTTCCGTAGCGGTTGAATGCTCCGAATCCCCTTCATGCCCATTGCCTCTGGTGCCCGAGGCCCCCCCGCCATTCAAAACTTAGCCCGGAGACTTGAATTGACGACGCACGGTACTGTAGCCATGGCAAGGAGTGTCCCAGTCCTGCCTGTTCAATGTCACGATGCACTGCGTGCTACGCTGCTGTACCGAGCAGTGTGCCAAGAAAAACCAAAGTTTCCCCTCATGTGGCTAGCACCTGCACCGCCGGCGTCATCGAGACGAGGTTTGCTGCACCACTTGATTCTGCTTCTGCGAGCCAAGACCATCCCTTTTCCAAGGCACCCTCGTTGCCCCTCCACCTTTGTCTTTGCAGTCAGGACCCATCCTCCCTGAACCGACATGGCCTGTGGTGCCGTTGCTGCTGTGTAGCAGATCAGAAGAAAGACGGTGCTCTGCCTAGGTAGGTGTTTATAACTTCGAAATGAACATCTTGTAATATTATTCGACGATATGCAACCGAGCTGCGTCTGCTGCGTTGCGTTTCGTTGCGTCATGTTGCGTTGCAAGGACGTCCATAGCAACAGCCACGAAGTGATGAATGATGGCAAACTGGTTCACTGTGGCGTACAATGTACGCGTTGGTGGGAAGGGGGGGTCGGTCCCGGTGCTTTTTGCGTACCTCTTCCCGGACCAAGGCACTTGCCTACCCACCTACCCACCCACCTACCTACCTACCTAAATGCAGCTCCTCCAGTCGGGTTCGAGAATGGAATGCCAGTGCTTGTAATCGACCCTAATGCTGAAAGCGCCTTTCCCGTTCCTGTACGCCTGTGTTCCTGCCAATGCTCACGCCACACACCGGGTCTCCAAGACAGTTGGAGCCCGTGGCCACCGCCCGTGCAGTGATTGTTGCACTGGTGTGTGATTGTACGGATACCGGAGATGTCGCAGCCCACATATCGCAAGCATAATCCCCCCTGGTCTTGAACCAGGTTTAGGTAGTTGCAAAATGAGACCCTTCACTGCCTCGCCCCCCTCTCCCAATGTCTGTCTATGTACATCGTATACCTAATCGTCCACCTTCCACCACACTTCCCGCTTTCCATCTAATCATATGAATCCTTGTTACTTTTCGAGCCAGGCAAGCGTCTCCGTTCTGGCCACTCTTTTGCTTATCTACATTTATTTAGACTTTCCGTCCTTGCCCATACAACTACTAGTACATCATCGCCCAACTCCTTTTCAATCGATCCCAGACGGCGCCAATGCTTCTCTGACTTTCTATTTAATCCAGGAACTGACTGCCCGACCCTGCATGTAGCTCCGGCAGTTCACAGAACACATTTTAGGACCGGCTCACTCGCGCACCAAAGACGAATTGACCGACCGAGTAACTGTCATTGCGTCATCCCGATCAGCTTGTCCGTCCCCCCTCTGGCGCTTATCTTGGTTGGCTGCGAACCAAGTCCTGAGCAGAAACGCGACTAAATACAAGATCTGCGCCGTCACTACACCACTACCCGAGCGCACCGTATCGCACCGCACCGCACCACACCGCACTCCATCCTACCCAATTCTGTCCACGCAATTGGTGACGGTCCCTTGGCGGGAATCCTCAAGATTATGAAATACGGCCAACAACTCGAGCAGGAATCCGTGCCGGAATGGAGTCTACGTATGTTGTCCCCTCAATGCGGTCCCGGTTTCCCGGTTTGCATGTGAAGACCAGACCCGGCTAACCGATAAACTCGGCCAACAGATAACGTCGATTACAACTCGCTCAAGCACGAGATCAAGGCTCACACGAGCCGCGATCAGGCGACGGCAATCACCATTCCCGGCCACCAAGACTCTGCCCTCAAGCGATTCGAGGACAACCTCTACAACGAGCTCTGCCAACAGCATGACCGGGTCGACCTTTTCGTGTCCAGCAAAGCCGACGAGATTTCACGGCGATTGCGTGAGTGTCCCACCTCGAAGGGAATCATAACAATGGGTTCGATGAGCTAATTGGAACGGTCAGAGTACGTTTCCGACCAGCTCCAGAAGCTGATCGTCAAGTGCGCCGAGGACGGCGACCAGGTGACGCTCAAGCGCCACCGTAGGTTCGCCAAGTACGAGAGGGATCTGCTTCGCTGCGGGGAGGAGACTCTTGCGCTTGCACGCTTTATAAACGCTCAAATCACGGCCTTTCGCAAGATCACGAAGAAGTACAAGGTATGTTGAGGAAGCATGTTTTACCGTGGACCGAGTACTGAAACTCTCGTCAAGAAATGGACTGGGTCTCCCACGCTCGGCGCGCGTTTCCGCGAGAGCGTTCTCGTCGACCCCAAGAGCTTCACCCGACGAGACCTGAACAATCTCCAAACCCGCTACGAGGAACTTCTTAATACTTTACGCACTTCCATCCCTCAGCTGAGCGAGCCGAGCTCGCCCTTCTCGGATGAACTGGTGCCCACGCGTCGGGGTTCCAGCGCAGAGGACTTCTTCTCGCCGCTTCCACCTGCCCGGCGCCAGCCTCGCCCTGTCGCGCAGCAATGCCAACAGCAACAGCAGCACTACTGGAATGAGTACGATGACGGAAGCGAAGCAGGCGGGCAGGAGGATGAGTACGCCATCTACATTAACCCCGACGACGACGTGACCTTTCCGGGCCTGGACTCGATGCGGGCCATCCTTGCTGCACCCTTCCGCCACGCCAGAAGATGGTTTTCGCGGCGACAGGATCCTGCGGGACAGCGATTGTTGGGCAATGCTCCGTTCCTGGAGAGCTACGGCGGTATCTCGGCTCTGGGTACCGATACTGACGACGAGTATGCCAGCTCCGATGGCATGCCCACGATGGGATATACCACGCACTACGCCACTTTACCGAGCGTCAACGAGCAACACGTCAGAAGGTACCGCGAGAAGGTTCTGTTCTGGGGCACCGTTGGCTGTTTTGGCGTGTCCTTCCTGCTTCTCCTTGTGGCAGGCATCCTCATCTCAACCGGTCGTCACAAACTCCGCGCCGAGGTGGACGCCGGTGTCACAGTTGGCGTCGTGGCCAGCTTATTCAGCGCCTGTCTCGCCTTGGGCATGTCGCTTTACCGCCGCGACGACCTGGGCGTCGGGCAACGTGTGGCTGTCTATAGCAGCTTCTTTGCGGCTTGTGTCCTGAACGGAATGCTGCTGATACTGGTGGTGGGAAACGCGGCGTAGCTGCCCTATTCCCGTCTGGTTTCAACTGGACTGCAATTCCCATGTCGGAAATTTCCTATGTCTATTTACTGCATCGGCGGCCGGGAAGGCCTGTACCCGGAGAATGGTAACGTCTTGTCATGTCTTGACATTCTGCGGGGCTCTGGAGCGAGGTGAGGAATTTTGACAGATTTCAAGAAAAATTCCCGGGGCGTTTGTTGGTCACTACGTTTTTATCAATCTGGGAGGGGTTTCTTATCTTTGTTCCCTTTTTCTTACAACAACAACAACCAGATACTGGCGGCATCACTGCTTGCTTATGTTCCCAGATACCACATCATATTATTGCTCTATATTAGAGTCAGGGCAGTAGACCTTCACTTTGGTGCGAGCAACCAAAGTATGTCTGGAAAATAGATGACCTTTCGAGGACACCCATTCCTGTTTTCTTCTTTTGTCTCATGTCTTGCCCCGAACCCGAGTGCAGGTATGATTCTGGACGGGCTTTTGTGATTCAGGACATACGACACTAGGAGGACAGCGCGCTGTTACCCATGGTCCCAGCGACCCTCCCCTCCCCTTTCTCGCGCAAGAGGTTGTGGATAAAATGAAGAAGTAAATGAAAAGAAAAGAAAAAATTCCCTTGGACATGATTTCTAACCCTTGATGTCTTTCCCGGTTCCCCCGAGGGCCCCACGAGTCGAGTCGACGACAGAGTTAAGGGGAGAGAGGCGGGAGGGCAGGTCACGCTCGGCCAAAGCCGTTGGGGCGTTCTACGACGAGGGGCCGCCTGCAAAACCACTCCATTACCCCCCCCTTTCTCCCTCTCCCCTTTTAGGGCTTTATGAGGGAGTTTGTCGCCGGGGCAGCAACTATTCCCCCCTGCTTACTTACAGCCCCATCTATCTCTCTCTTTCCCCACAATCTTGAGCGCCCTCATCTCAACAACGGTCGAAATACGGCGGCAGATCGAGCCGAACATTTTATTTGCGCAAAGCCACAATGCGCAAGGAAAGCGGGGTTTGCTTCATAGCTTTGGGGGCGAAGGGGCGTTTTCGTCAGATACTGGTCTGGACGCGGGGAGGAACGTTCATTCTCTGGTCAAAGCGGCCATAACGCTCGGAGGGAAAGTGAGTAAAATGTTCAAAGGGCTAACTGAAGCCCAAAGGCCTTGAAAGACCGACAATGACCCCTTGCGTGAGAATCGCTGCGTAGCTCAGCCCCTATGCTATGCAGGCCGGACGCCATAGCCCGATCACGAGCGACTACTAAACCACAGAAGCAGCAAACGTTTCCGCTCATGGCCTTGCCAGCATGCATGCCCTCGTTTGTTCTACTCGACACGCGAATGAGGCTGAGAATGTGTGCCCTTGTTGCATGGATTTTGAGGCATACGCAAATATCCTGAGACGTTTCCCACCGCGTGCATTGCACCTCCAGACTTGCGAAACTCGCAAGGAATTCGTCGTCGCACGGGGCCGAATCGTCTCTGCCTTGCTCTTGCCTGGAAAGGCAGCTTTAACCGGTATGACAAGAAAACCAGCTTGGGTCTTGAGACTCGTAAAAGCCTCGCGGTAGACGGAGTGGCAAACCAAGGGGTTCGTCGCAAGCCTTGTCCGCCAGGCCCAGGACTGATCGCATTGGACATGACGACATGCTCTCATGCGATGGTGCCCATGGCCAGCATAGACTGCGGTGTGGCAGTGGCTGCCGGCGGGCGTTTCTCTCGAACTTTGCGGCCCGGCGCTCTGGGCCTTCTCTATGACCCCTCTCGTCTTTGATCGGAATTCGCCATTCTTATGTACACCAGATTTCAAAGCGAAGTGGGATATGTCCACGCGCAAAGCGCCGACGCGGGAGAACTAAGTCCCGGCGTAAGTCGGGCCCAACGCTTGATCGTATTTCCTTGCGACCTCGAAAGGCTTTCTGTCGCCTGCGAGATCACATCGTCATTCTGGAACTTGCCAGTGTCCGCATGTCTTATGTCCAATGGTGCACCTATGGTTGTTAGCTCCTGAAATTGGGCTGGGAACTCGAGCTCGATGTAGGTTTACTTTTTACACAACGTAGCCCCGCTGCTCTTAGCCGCCTGGACTCTATCGAATTCTTCCAACAGCCAACCTAGGACAAAGAATCAGCGGTTTTGCAAATGAAAAGGCGTAGTATGGATCCATACGGGAACAGGCCCATCGCTTTGTTGTGCTCTCGACGCTCTGCCTGAGCTCTGCCATCATGGCCTCTGCATTTTCCAGCAGAGCCTCGTAATGGAAAAGAAGCTGCATCGTATGGTATTGCGCATATGGCCAGACCGGCGTGCAGCGCTCCAAAACCTCTTCGTGGGTGGAGTAAGCGTTGAAGATACCATTTGAGCCATCTATCATGAGACCAATGGTAAATTTGATGCCGGCGACGGCCTTCTTCATCTCCACGTCCGTTTCTGGGTCTCGGGCAGGAGTGTCGGGCCTATTGGCGTAATAGAGAAAGGAATAGAAGAGAAGACAGAAAATGCTGCACGACATTAGCACCTGGCCGACGGGCGCAGACCAGAACGGACAAACCTTGCACACATGGCGTAGGCATTGAGGTTCTCGCTCCAGGTCTCGGACCGGGTAATCAAAGCTTCGATTAGATTTCTCACGGCTAACTCCAGCTGAACAAACGAGTAGACGCTGGGAGGTTCGTCGGTCTCCGCGTTGGCCGCCTCCCAATTTGCGGCATAGCCGATGAGGATGGCCGCCTGGCAAGATCTCTGGAAAGCGCCGACACGCACTGAGGCCGGGATTGTGACAGGGTACCGCTTGATGGTCTTGACCGTCTTGTTCCTGTCATTGTCCCAGAGGTAATGCTCTGTGGGGAGGAGATCGTCTTCGGAAGGCATGTCCATCTGGAGCGGGGTCCATAGCGTCGAGGCTTGCTCGTGGGTGATCCTATACGGTAAGTAAAAACCTAGGTAACATGGCCCGGGGGTCTCTTACTTGTCCATGATGACGAGCACCCACCAAAGCGAGCGATTCTGCTCCTCTTCCGGGTCGGCGGGCATGTCCTCTTCCTCCTTGACATATTTCCCGGGTCTCAGCTCCAGCACCTTGCCAATCGAAGCGGTCTCGCCGATCGTCTGGTAGCAGCGAGTGATGTCTCCGTGTCCCAGCTCGAACAGAGCAATGAGGACGCCGCACTGAACATGCTCAGTCTTTGCCTTGGAAAAGGCTTTCCTCATGGCCCAAATTCGTTTTGCAGACTGATAGAGTGGATGACCGAGCATGGCTGTGGATGAAAACTCGTCCATATTCCAAATGGTCAGGATATGAATACAGAGGATGAGGAGGGCCAGGTCAGGGTCGTTGGGGTTCGTTTCGAGCTGAGCGGTGGCGCAGCGTCTCTGCCAGACTTCGGGATGGATGACGACGAGCCAGGTGTTGACATTGCTGAAATAGGCATTGACGGAAGCCTTCCAGTCGGCGCCATGGCTGATGAGGAGCTGCATGATCTGATCAGCTGTGAAGTCGACCTGATTGAGCCATTCAAAGGCTGGGCGCGCGTCGTTGGGATGCTTGTAAGCATTGCTCGGGGCGCCTTGCTCGACGATGGTGAGCGAGGGAGGATTGACCACAAAGTCGTAGCAGCAGTTGGTGGCGAGCCTGAGTTCGTGTTAGAGACACGACAAGGCCGCTGGCAGGCGGGTAAGGAGAGGATCTGGCGGGCTCACCTGGTGCACCTCGAACAAGCAGGCATGCCTTTGTCGCACTTCTTCTTGGTCCTGGTGCATTTTTCGCAGGCGCGGTGGGCTCGGAGCGGGGCATCGGCGGGAGATGGATAACTGGAAGACGACGACGACAAGTGACCGGTATAACGTGGGCCTGAGTTGACGTTGTCCGAATCCTCGGATGGCGGCGTCTCGGCGAGCCACTGAACCTGTCTCGCCATGTCGTGAGATGGTCTTATTGGGCGGGAAGATCAGCGAACAGTTATGGGAAACGCAGACGCAGAAACGGACGTCGCAAGAAGAATTAGCCACAAGGGAAACCCAGTGGAGTTCGCGATGGGGGCGGGAGGGGAAACCGAAGCGTGGGGGGGAAAAAGAGTTATAAAAAATTGGAAAAAGAAAAAAAGTACAAAAAAAAAAGTGCCTGAAAAACCACTGGAGGAGGGTAAGAAAAGGAAGAAGAAGAAAGAGAAAACTAGAATGTGTCACTGATAGAACGTCTGCCAATGGTGTCGACAGGCAACAGATCGATCGCCTGGAATGGCCGCCCAGCTCGCTCGTTTTGCAAAAGTGAAAGGCAGAAGCGGTCACAACAAGGCCCGGCAAATGGTAACCAAGTCTATCGAGACAGGTCTCGGTCCTTTTGACGACAGGGGGGGAGACAGAGAGAGAGAGAGAGCTGGTCAGGCTGAGGAGTAATAAGGTGAGGTAGGAGCTATAGTGCCCGACGGGAAGAAGACACTAGTGTTGAATCTTGCACACGTCGCGATGCAGCGATGCTCCTTACTAGTGCCGCGTGCTCCACAGGCCCAGACCTCTTTTTTTGTAGCCAAGAAGGGCATCGAGGGGGCTTTACACCCGGTCGACACCAGTGATAACGAGCGGTGCTGAGGGGGACTCGAGGGGGCGGATCTCTCTGGTCTCCAAGCGGATCCTTCCTCGATCCAGTCTTAATCCCGGTCCCGATGTAACTGAGGGCCACTGAGGAGGTAAACATAACGAAGACGAAGACGCCGAAGACGCAGCCCCCTGCAAACTCCATTGCGCCGTGTTACATGAGAATAGATGTGTGCCGGTTTGCCATTTGCCTAAGAAACGTAGGTTTGGCTGAGGGTGGGAGGAGCAGAGCTAGGTAGGTATTTGGGGTTGAACAAGTGCCGGCTGCTTATTTTCCCTCATCATCTGATGCCAAATTAGGCACATACATGCTCAGTAGGGCGTCGGGTGCCCTGTTGCTCGTTGCTTGATGTCAGTTCTCCTCAGGGATACTTGCCGATAAGATGACTCGAGGACCACCAGGGGGGGCTTTGTCAGGCTGGCCCGTGATTGATCCATCCAGAATTCGGCATACCAACTGCGTATCAGGCAAAACCCCCATTGAGAAAAGGGAGTTGGTGGCTGGGATGATCTGAAATGTCGGGTTCGATTGATAACAGCATGTTTCGGATCACAAGGAAGGAAAAAGAAGGAGGAAGGAAGAAAAGAAGAATGGGTAAAAAGAAAGGAAAACAACCTTGAGAAAAGGAAGGAAAAGAAATAGAAGAAAAAGAAAAAAGAAAAGAACCCCAAGCCCAAACCCAAACACATTGGCAAGATTCAAGGGTACATACATGAGTAAACTACGTGTGTACCGACCTACCAGCCTAGGTAGGTAGGTAGGTGCTCCGTACGAATAGAGTACCCGAAGTAGGAAGTAGGCACTTGTCGTGTGTGTGCTTCTTCGGCATCTGTCGTGCTTTCTCTCCACACTCCGGCCTGTCCGTCCGTCTCCCCCGTGTGTGTGTGGCCTCTCTGGTGCCTGCCGCCGTGGCATACCTGCCCCGCTTGCCTGCCACATTGCATTTTCTCTCCATGGTGCATCTATACCTAAAAGCGGTACGTACCCGCTTGGGCCCTCGCTCTTGTTAAGCAGTTTTTGTCCCAAGGACCAGCTTCCTTCCGCATCTGGATTTCGCGGAAGTCGCTACCAGTATGCGACATGTCGGGTTCCGTCGAAGCAGCAACCAGCAGGAACGGCAAAGCCCAGATGGTGCCATACGGCCTGACACGTTTTCCCTTCACAAAGCCTCCTGATGCTTCGTGACTCCCATGGTTGAGGAGCCCAATCGAGTCGCCTAATTTGGGGGGAGAAAAGCAAGACGCGCATGTCTGTCAGCAGCCCATGTCCGCTGCGCGCACCCCCTGATGTAGGGCTGACATGGCGGGTATAAGAAACGGTCAGTATGCCTTCAACTGGCGCTTTTGAAACATACACAGCCAGTGTTACACGGCGCCTTCAGGTGGCTAATCGCACACAGAGTCGACGAATTGCCTTGCCGTCGTTGCCGCCTCTTGTGCGACCAACGTTACTGCTCGCACTGGCGATTTGTAAGGCGGTCCAGATCGAGGACGCGGCCGCAAGTGAGCCGACCGACCGATGCAAAGCAGAAAGGAACCCCGACCAGTTCTTTCCTCTTCAAGTCGTCCCGTCTCTCTGGTCATTGGGCCCGCGGGCTGGTGCGCATAGTCTTGCAAGGTCGGGGAGAGGGCGGAAAGCTTGCCGTGCGGGATAGAAACCGCCGCTTCCACGTGGATAGAATGGCAAGCTGATCGCCAGGGATCCGGCGGTTTCTGCCCTCTCTCTCTCTCTCTCTCGCTTTCTCCTCTTCCCCCCCTCTCTTCTCGCTGACGTGCGGCATTGGGGGCCGAAAAGAGCTTGGCCAGGTTGCTAGCCAACTCCACTCCTCAAAACTGCCATCTGCCGGCACCGGGCCCGGCACCACCGAGACGCGCAAGCGGGTGTTTAGCCGGGTGCCGTTATCTGCCTCGGCTCTTCTTCACCGGCTCCCTTCTCCGGGCTGACGTGAGACTCCCATGCACCACCCGGACTACCTACAGCAATTGAGTGTCAATTGCACGGCACTCAAGCTCCATGGCCAGGGTTCACTCCGGATCCAGGACGGCGTGCAGCCGGCCACTACGAAGTCAGCAAATCCCCCCGCCTTTGGTATTCGCCGATTGAGTCACCCGCCCGGATTTATAAGCCGTTGCGGTCCCATCGAGACCCTAAATAGTAAATGGTGCTATATCATGTTGCACTAGCGAAATTGAAGATACTCATTGGCCAGATGCTTCACTGTTCCTAACCGTTCACGATGAGCCAAGTCCACTGTTTAATTGTTTAACGTTTCCCGACTCCATCCATCAACCACCCTTTCACGTCAATCGCACCGTTACATACCGCCGGGGAAAAAAAACCTAAAAACCGAAGCTGATCGATCATCTCGCAGGGGGAGGGACCTTTGCCATTTGTAATCACAAAAGAAAAAGCGGGAAAGGAAAAAAAAAAAAAAGGTTGTCAGGATGGCCAAGCCAGAGTTTCGCATCCGCCCGGGCACTCCCGCCGACTTGCCGGCCGTAACAGACATCTACATGGCTTCCTTCGGCGACGACTGGGCGGTCCAGAAGATGTGCCCGCGCCGCCGCGAGTTCCCGGATGACTGGCGCGCCTGGGCCCACCGCTTCTTCTACGCCCGCTACTGGGGCCCGGAGCAGCAGCTCTTTTACGTGCTGGCCGTCCCGGGCCCCCCGTCGTCGTCGTCGTCGTCGTCGTCCTCGGCCGCTCCGGGAGGCGAGCGGATCGTCGCTTTCGCGTGGTGGCGCCGGCCCTACCCCACGCCCGGGGAGAAATCGGCGGCAGAGGGCCCGCTCACCGTCCGCGGCTGGCTCAAGCCCGTCCTCCTCGGCCTCAACTCCCTCTCGGGGTACCTGTGGCCGCCGAGGTGCGCCGACCCGGCGATGATGGACGTTTTCGACGACACGCACATCGCCTCGGACCCCATCAAGGACGACCCGGAGCACCCGAGGCGCAGGAACGCGTGGTACCTCTCGACGCTGGGGGTTTACCCCGAGTTCCAGGGCAAGGGGTACGGCTCGCTGCTCGTGAGGGAGGGTCTGCGGCAGGTCGACGAGGAGGGCGTGCCGGCGTGGCTCATCGGCCTCGGGGGCGTCGAGCCGTTCTACGAGAGGCTCGGCTTCGTCGTCAAGGGGCGGGCGAACGTCGGCAGGCTGGCGGGCTGGGACGGCGGCGCCATCATGTACAGGGAGTAGGAGGGACGCCCCTTGGTGGACTAGGGCTCGACGAAACGAAGGAGGCCACGGCCGTGAACGCCTTTACGAGGATTCGGGAGACGGGACACGGCAGTAGAGGGCCCCTTCCTCACTAGGGCATCCTCCAGGAGGAGAGGCATTTCTAAAGCATTGCGCAGACAGGGGGCATGGATGAGCATGGACGAGCATAAGTAAGCGGGCTTGCGTAGCCACACATGTATCTGTAGTTGGGCCGTGCCATTCAGAAAGAGCCTATAGAAGCCAAACAACAAAGGAAAAGAGGGGGCGGGGTGGTAGTCATCCACCTTGGTGACGCTCTTTTAGCACAACTAGGCCGGCCACCTTTCTGCGTCCCGGTCCCGGTCCGGGGGTCCAGGTCAAGGTCCCGGCACATTTTTTATTGAATCACATTGCTTCACGTCTCCACAAAGCTTTCAACTCAACTGTGTGTTCATTAGGCTGAGCTATCTAAGCATTCAAGCCAAGAGAACGGATGAAGGAAGCGCAAGGAAAGCGTTAACAAGTAAGGAAAGTTTGGGCGTTCCGCAGGGCCCTCGCCTCCCTCCCTCCCTCCCTCTCACATATCACCCACCCATCGCCCCCCAATCTGTTGTCCTGCCCTACACTTGCTTGTGACTCCTCATCGTCACCCCCGACCCAAGTGTAAGCAGGATCAAAGCAAAGGCGGGTTCGCACAAAGATGAAGAGTAGTGGGAGGCGAGAGGAGGCAAAACGCAACAAAAAAAAAAAGCTTGAAGAAAGCCAAAACTGAAAACCAACGCCACTTTTTTTAGAACCGCCACCCCACCCTCCAGCCTGCCACTCCTGGATCCCATGGGGGGAGGGGAATCCCAGACTGCCGCCGTCTGTCCCATATCAGTACAAATGCCATTCCGCTCCTCACGCTCAAAACCTCCTCCGTCACTGGCCGACCAATACGTTCCCAATCCGTGTATGCTTTGTTTCCATGGTGGCTAAGCTCTCTGATAAGATCCTCAAAGAAAAAGCGAAAGTTGCCCTCGACTTTTTTTCTTTTCTCTAAGACTTGTAGAAACCCCCCAAACTCATTTGCGTAGTAGTGTTGTGCCGTTGTTCCGTGCGATGTCCAGTCATCCATCATTGCGATCGTTGAGACCGACCTATGCCTAGCCATTCTTCCCAAATGGCCGAGAGAGACGCCATTCTGAGATGAATAGATAAAGAAAGTCCATTCGTATCCGTCGTAGTACAAGCTGGGTTGTTTTCCCGCTGTTCCTCATGCTATTGATTGAACGTGCAACGAGAGTAAGAGGGAAGAAAAAGAAAAGAAAAAAGAAAGAGTAAAAAGATCAAAGAGGGGTAGGAAACCCAAATGACCGCTTGCCGTCCCCCAGATGTTGACTCCGTTTTTTTATGCCGTGTCGACGTGATATGATCACGGGTATGAGGAAAACCCGTTTCGAAATAGTGCAGTTCTAGCATCTTGTCCACAATCAGTGACGAGCGCCATCAGGCATGGGCTGCATCGACTGCATAGACTGCATGGGCTGCATCGACTGGATGGGCGGGGTAGCGTAGGAGGAATGACGCGAGTGGTCCGACGGAGTCCGGTCGTAGCCCTGCTGCTGCTGCTGGTCGTGGCGCGTGGTCATGTTTGGGCCCATTGTGAAGCCGTGCGCCGAGGGGGCACGATGCATGGCACCAGGCGCGTTTGGGGTGCTTTGGTGACGAGTGTGTCTATTGGCGTTACCGGTTCCCATGCGAGAGGCCGGGTTAGGCTGGAACGGAGAAGCGCCGTAGGCGTATTGCCGCTGAGGATCCTCATAGTAGTTCGGCTGCGTGGCCTGGGCAAATGGGTTGTCGGGAGGACGAGGGTATGTGTTGCTGTACTGATCCTGCGGCTGCTCGACGGGACTGGGGCCATATCCGTAGGGGCCGAAACCCGAGGAGGAGTTGGGCCTGTAGGTGGGCGCCTGGGCCTGGTGGAACCCGCTCATCTCGCTCTGAGACCGTTGGTGAAAGGCGCGTCGCGGGTCAGGGTAGGTGGTGGGCATGGTGGTCGAAGTCTCCAGATGGGAGGCCATGGATTTGCTGTCACGGCGCTGGGGAGTGGGCGCAGGGAGAGGGCCGCCCGCAGGTCCGCCGGCACCGAAGACGAAAGGACCGGAGCCCATCTGGGGTTGACGATAATAGTCTTCTTCGGGCTGGTTCTCGCGGATGTTGCCAAACGCAGGACGGTGCGGAATGTTCATTCGGCGCATGCCAGAGGGGACTCGGGTCATGCCGGGCATGGCGTTGCGGTCTCCATAAAAGCCGGCTTCCATGTCAGTAATGCGCTGGCGCTTCTCAATAGAAGAGGCGTCGAAACCTTCATGACCCCAATATGCGTTGGGCTGGCTAATACGCCTGGCCATCGGGAGTGCCTCGGGTCTCAAGGCGACACCCATTGATTGCGAGCGCTTGTGGGCCGCGGCGCCGCTCGTCTTGCGCTTGAGGTAGGTCTTTGGCTTCTCGTCAGGACCGTCGCTGCTGATGGTGGGAAGGATCTCGATGTCGGGGATCTGACTGAGGCCACCAGTGTCGATCTCGGTCTTGAGCTGCGCAACAATCTCCTGAATAGCGGCGGTCGTGTATCCGGCACCACACTTGCTAAGAAGCCACTCGGGGACTGCAGTGCCGTTGAGCATGGCACCGTCGAGCTGCTCCTCCTCGGACTCATCCTGGTAGGAGCGCTTCTTCGACTCCTTCTTGTCCTCCAATCGCTTCTGCTCACGCTTGCGGATGGCGAGCGACCAGCTATTCACCACGCCTGCCTTTCCGGCGCGCTCGTTCTCATCGCTCCACTGCTGGACTCTGGCGATCTGCTTCTGCACGAGGTCGACCTGAAGCTTCGAGTACTCATGGGCGTTGCGGTAGCGACTGCGCTGGTAGTGCTTGCGGCAAAAGTGAACCCAGACGTGGGCAGGGATCATGCGAGTGCAGAGCTTGTTGCGGCCGAAAATGTGGGAGATGGCCTTGCGCGGCTGGGATCCGGTGTCGCAGTTCTCGATGTACATGCACTTGATCTCGTCGCTGCTGGCGGCAGGCGGGGGAGATTGGGGAGGCGACATACCGAACTGCTGCGAGGTGAACGGTGCTGTTTCTGATACGGAAGGGAAAGGCTGGAAGTTGGGACCGGTAACAGCGGCGAAATCGGGGGCTGAAACCGTTCTCTTGTGGCTTCTTGCGTGAGAGTTATCTTGAGGAAGAGAAAGATAATTAAAGTTGTCTTGGTGCTTCGAGTGAGGACTGATGTTCGGTTTTTGTCAGCAGAGTCCGGCTCGGAGCTAATAGATATCGGCGGATAGGATGTTTGGGTCAAAAAGGTAGAAGATGGATTGGGCTCTGCAAGAGGTGGTTTAAATAGTGTGGGTAGAGGGACGGCGATGCGACCATCGTGGTGAATCTGGAGGCCTTCTCGAGATGCGACGGAATCACTCAAGACGACGACATGTAGGGAAGGAGCAGGAAACTCCACCTGTCGGCACACACGTGATCGACAGCGCAAGCGAGATCAAGTGAAGGCAAGTGGGCGAGGAGATGAAGGTTAAGATGAGGAAAGTGCTGGTGAAGTGAGCCAAGTGAGGAAGGTACACCCCAGCAGAACGAGATTCGCCCGATGAGTTCCCGATTTCACTGGCAGCAAATCGAAAGCCGTGCTCTTCTTGCGGATGATGGGATATGCACAAATTTGCAATTGCGTTCACTTCATCGCGTACGTACCTCAATCCGTCTGCTGGACTGGACCGGTTACTGCCTCCCATGCCCCGTGTGATGAGTATCGCATCCGAGGGGCTGCCTGGTCTCCCTGGCCCCTTCATTGCGGGATCCAGAACCGGGTCATGCTGAGCCATCGTTCTCGGCGACGGGGGCTGGATGTCAACCATGCCCGGGCCGGACATGTTTTGCTGATGCTCTGCCAGCTTGGCGTCGAATACCGGAACCTCATTTAGTAGGGAGGTGAACGGCTGGATACCGCTTACTGTTGATAATGAAGAAATTCTGGAGTGCCCGCCAGACTGATTGGAAGACGTGTAAGAGGATAAGCTGCTGTGGCTGTCCGAGAACTTGTGCTTAGGGGACTTTGGAAATCCTCCTGTAAGGTGTTGTTGGCAATCATCTTCACGCGGTAGGTTTGGTCTGTCCGATATCAGCGTCCGTTCGCAGTCAGATAGATGCGGCTGTGCCAGAACAGCATCCGCCCGGGGGACGCGCTCTTGCTTACCTGGCCGTTAATTGAGCATCAGAATCGCCGGAGATGCTTGGAAGAAAGACGTCAGTTCCAACACCACCACAATACATGCTGCGGGTCAAGATCTCCGGGTGGGCATAGAAGACAGTCCTCCCGTAGCTGGCTCACCTTCGGCTAGTCGCAACGTAGAGTTGCGAATCTGCCTCGCCCAGGTTTGCCAGGCTTCACGGGGGGGGGGTTTCAGTCGACAAGGACCAAGGGAGGGTTGTTTGACGCGGATAACCAAGAGCACTGGGCTACTTACCGGCCGGGATGTGTGCTTGTCATCGGGGTGATGTTGGCAGAATGCGCCATCTCGTGTACCAAAGAACTGAGAGAGCTGGCCCTCGAATGGCAGCTCGACGAGGGAACGTCGTAGGAACTCGCGGAGGCCGACTGGTCCACGTCGGATTCGCAGTAGTAGGTGGGCTTCGAATAGGTGAGGGAAAGTTTTGTATCAAGTGCTAATGGGAGAGAATAGCCGCCCGCATCCCATGGCGTGCGGTTCCGCGGTGCTCGAGCGTCGCTTGCCCTCCTGGAAGAAGCTGTCTTCTCCGAGGACAATGGTGTGTTCCGGTGTGCGTCAAAGACGATTGCAGAGGTAGTTTCGACTAAAGTGTCCCGAATAGTTGGCTTTTTTCCCGCCGCTGCGTTCAGTAGTGATGTCACGTCCATCGCTCAAGCGCGGACAACGTGGGAGAAGACTTGTCGCCGAGACGAATCCAGTTTGGCGGTCGTTTTCGGCGATGGTATCGTGTGATTTTCGGCACCGTCCTTCTCCTTCAAGAGTATTGCTCGTCTGTTGCAATGCCCTTATCGCCGTCGTCGATGAATGGTAGATGTCGACTTCCGTCTAGTGGTTCTCGTCAAGAGATCTTACTTGTACTTTAAACGGACGATGGTGTTGTTGTTGTCGTTGTTGTTGATGTTGTTGAAGAAGGAGAAGAAGGAGAAGAAGAAGAGTACCGGGTCCGATCTAGGATCCAGTCCGATATATCGTATACTCGTCGTCTGTTAAACCCAGGCTGCGAGAGGTCGCACAACTTGGGGGCGGGGAGGTAAGGTGACAGCGGTGAAGGGAAGCATAGGGAACTGATAAGGTTGATGGGCGATCCCAAAGCTTTTGTGTGTGGCGCCAGGGAGGCGGGGAGGCGAGGAGGGAAGGGGAAGGGGTAATACAGGAGGCGATGACAAGTTAAGAAGCAAACGATAAGAATATCAGACCTATCGTTGGGATCGCTGTTTCAGAGTCGCACTGACAGTTCCAAAAGCGGATTGAAACAGCCGAAACACCTTGAAGCCGGGCAGTGGTGTACTTGAAGGGTCGTCCGAAAGGGCTTTAACACCTCTTAGCTTGAACACACCCTGGCAGTTCGCAGATGTCGGATCGACCTCGAACCGAGAGAAACAGAGGAAACAGCGCCTCCTTCGCGTTCTAGAGCTGAGATCCCAAGGCTGTACGATCAAGGGGTGGTGCGTGGCAGTGTCAGTAGAGGAGACGTTGGTCGGCTCCGTCAGAGTGGTCTTCCGAACGATGGTGCCGTTTCCAGATTATTGCTATTCCGAAAGCGCGCCCTCTCTCAGTCTCTCTGTTTCTCTTTTCTCCTCGCCCTGAGACAGGAGGAACACGAGCGAAACTACTGAGCGATTGATGTGATTCTCGAGCGGTCCTCTTCAGGGCCGGCGTCCGCCTTGGCGAGGTTCGTCAAAGTTTTGTTTCGGGACGCTGGTGTAGTCATGCCATGGACAAGAAACATGCGCACTCCAACCTCGATATGGACCGGATTGTAGATGATAATGGGGGGGGGATGGTTCAGACATGGACCATCGGCGGCGAGGAAGAGAGAAGGAGGAGTTCCACGGCCAGTGCTTGGGAAAGGTCAAGAAAGAAGGAAACAAAAGATAGGACGACTGGTCAGCGAGAGACGGGGACAGGTCCGGGGCCCAGGGAACACAGCAAGTAGTAGGGCTGTGTAGAGAAGGCATAAAGCGACGGCAGGGATTGAAGACGGTAGCTGTTTGGGAATCAAGGCGGAGGGTGTAGAGACGGTCAGAACAGAGGCGGCAGTAGTAGCCTCTCAGGTCATGACTAGGTAGGGTCAAAGACGCTTGAAGAGGGTGCGGTACATGGACGACGACCAAAAAGGCTGGACCGAGCCCCGGTGTGCGGCGGCTGGTACTGCTGTCTGGTCTGTCAGGTCAGGGCTCCGATTCCAACACACACACCCGGCGACTAGACTGGGGCAAAGCTCGAAAGCGGCGGGCAAGCATCGGAGAGAAGGATGGGGGCAGACAAGAGACTCGCAACCGGGGCTAGCAAGCATGATGAGTGTACAGAGAGGAGAGGGACAGGCTAAAGAATCTGGTCAAAGTTTCCACTTGCGGCAACGCAAGGATGCTGGGCATCATGCGTTGAAGGGAAAGGGATGTAGTCGATGTTTAGACTTCCCCACAGTAGGTTTGGGCGCCGGTGGGGTGGGGAGGAAAAAGCCCCCGACTGGCCGCTGGCCTCGACGAGGGTCTATGTCCACCTTGGCCAGGGACAGGGGGGGTGGGTGTCTTGGGTTGATTTGTGTAACTGGCACAAGTGGGGGGGGGGGGGGGGGGGGGGGGGGGGTGTCAGGGGGGGGGGGGCGGGGTAGATGTGTGCGTGGGCGGGAGCGAGAGCGACACTTCTTCGCCCTTTCTGCTCGTCGCTGCGCCATTGTTGTCCGGTGCTGTGATGATGTGCTATGCCGTGCCGTGTAATGCCGTGCCGTGCGTGCTATGCTGTGCCATGCCCTGCTATGCTACCCAGCTTTAGAGGTAGGTATGCTATGTTTATGTTCCGGTAGTGCTGTACTTGGAGTTTGTCCGTAGCCGCCCAGTCCTCCCGATACTCGGAGATGGCGATGGCACGGGTAGGTAGGACTCGCTTTCAGCGTCAGCAGTCCGAGGTGCTTTTCGAATTTCGAGGGGGGGGGGGGAGGGGCGGCGGCCATGCTTGCTGCTGCGGGAGCTTAGCACGCTCTTCGTAACCGGCGACTATGGCGATTGATTCCATTTGGTCTTGTGCGTTGCATCAGCTTAGGCCAAGAAGAAGGTTATGGCGTCAGACGCTCCGTCTGAACCATGATCTTCGCAGGGGAAACGGCTAAGCAGGGCTTCTTCAATTTCCAAATAGCTGAGCCATCCAGGCTGATAACAGACGCGATATAGCCGTGCCAGGGCGGCCGAGATCTATCTCATGTTCGTTCCATTGACAGGCACACCTTCCAGTTCGGCAGGGACACGACACGGCGAACAGCAAGCGCGGTTGCGCGATGGGCCGACGACTACACGACTACTAGTTCGGGTGTACTGGCCTGGTGGGGTCGGTTGCTATTCGGGAGCCCTGAGGCGCATGTTCTCCATCGATCTGCAAGCTGAGACCCGGGATTGGGCGTGAAACTTGTCAAGGAAGTGGTCCGTTTGAAGAGCCTGGGATCCGTGATGGGGTGGACCGTGAATGAGGGGCTCAGGCGCACCATCTCTGACCGGATTGGTATCTGACCGTGGATGGGGGAAAGGGGGGCTGAACCACCACACACCAGACCACGGGCATGTGCAGTGTGAATCTTTCTGTCGCTCGGGAGATGCCGAAGCGAATGCTGGGGGGTACAACCGCTTTGCCCATGTCGCCCGGTGGCTCCCGTTTGTGATGTGGTTAACGTATTCATTCTTTTCGGCCGTCAGATAAGGCGCCATCGCGTCGCCGGTACTAGAATGATACCTACCGTTGAGACGGCCTAGACAGGCGGATGCAAGCGGCCAGAGGAGGAGGGGGTGCCCGATAGAAAACCACATGGCTGGGCGCACCAGAGGAGCCACCAGGCGGCCGGAAGGGACCGTAAACTCTGCCAACGGCCTAGTGCTTCCTTGTCGCCGTTGTTGTTGTTGTTGTTGTTGTTGTTGTTGTTGAGTGCTTCGTGTGCGTGTGTTGCTGTTGGTTGCAATGCTCAACGGCGCTGCAGCCACGCGATGCTTTGGGGTAAGGAAAATGGCCGACTCTAATCTGACGGAGATGAGATTGGGGAGATTCAAGCCTCCCTAGCTGATCTTCTTGGAAGACGGACTGCCTGGCAACCTTCTCTGTTTGGTCTCAGTTATCCGTACTCAACTGACACTAGATACGACGCCAGTCCGTGCTCTCGCCGTAGAAAACGTCTCTTGCTGTCTGTGGACTTGCACCCCCTCATCCCACTCTCCAGCACGAGGCGCCGAGTCCGTGTACGTGGGTGGGTGTTTCTTCTCATCCTTCTTCCCCCCCCCCCCCTTTCTTTTCGAAATGATGGTTTTCGGTCCCTGCTTGCGAGGGGGCTGTCTCAGTGCTTGTGGTGTACCTAGCCCAAGACTCCTGGCCGACTCATGACAACAGACAGCGCATTTTAGCGCAACGCACCGGTGGGTGAGGTGTACGAACTGGCGGGAGACGGGCAGTCCCATTTGCTTTGCCGTCCAATCCAGGACGAACCACAAGTGTGCTGCTACTCTGGGCGGCCGCTTGTTAACTGCATGTGGCGGACGTCTGGTTTTCGTCACAGTTGCACATGCGGAACGCATGTGCATTTGCCTCGTTTCCATCAATGTCCAGGCAGGGTACGCGTCCCAGGTGACATCGAAGTCCAACGTCCTCCTTCGGCATGCTGTTAACACTCTTTAGCACAGCCCTGAGTGCTTCTCACTATCACCTTGGTAACCGGTCATGATGTCGATCTTTGGCAAGCCCAAATTCCCTGGGATGGCGACTCTCCATCGTGTGCTGTTCTAGCCCCGCCATCAGCATTCAGATAGCAGGGATCATTGCCCCCTGTGTGTGATACAGCGATGCTGACTACCTACCCACACACACACACACACCAGACGAGACGAAGTCATCCAGCATTTAACGTGCAAACATATCTATACTCATCGCTATCCCGGCCAAGGATAGACCAGAGGCAAATCTCCTGGGCCCTTTCCTTTCTCTTGTTTCCGTCTGCGCAGCATCCATCCAAGTGCAGCACAGCCACGCCCCTCGGGCGTTGATGGGCGGGGGGGGGTGGCAGCGAACAAGGTCTCTACCACAGCAGACCTTTCGGGGAAGAACAGATGAGGCGGCATGGGAATCAAGGGGGTTTGAGACCGTCGCCGGCGCGGTGTGGGCTGATACGATACAGGGTATTGCAGAGTACGAAGATAGCGTATTGCCAGCAGCCTCAAGGACCGGCGCTGCATAGAGTTGGATAGCGGTAGCGCAGCGGGCATGGGATAAGTTGCACCATCTCGATACGTAGCCAGCGGCGACCTGCCTGTAGTGGATATGCCCGGGGGGTGAGGACGGCGAATGCGCCGATTGCGATTGGCTTCTGCAAATCTGACTCTACGTTTCAAGACGGGGCTGCTGCAAGCCGGCATATCGAGATTCGTGGAAAGGATGACGCGTAGCATGGGATGGGAAGATGGCCCAACTGGTGGACGGCGTCATATTTGCGTCGACTGTGAAGGATCATGGCTGCGGTGATGTGTAGTCAGTCAGTCAGCTTGCCTCGGAGGCGTAGTGTAGGGTTGGGCTGGAGGGACAAAGGAGGGAGGGAAGGGTACCTAGGGAGCCCCTCGAACAAGCTCCAAGAAAAGCGCAAGGATAGGCCAAAAGTGGTCCGAGATATGTTGGGAAGCCGGTAGAAGAGCTGGGCTAATCCGCGCATCATACATGGGAAAGTACGGGTAGATGGATGCTCGCTCTCCTGATCCACCCGGGGTACGGTTCCGTAGCTGTAGTATGTAAGGTACCGTCGGATGCAAAGGAGGCAGAAAGATGAGTTGACGGGTGACGGAGGCTCCGGGGAATCGGATAGACTCCGTATCGGGTGCATGAGGGTGAAGTTCAGACTCGGATCCATCCAGCGAAGCTCGTACCCAGTGTACAGGTAGGTATGCTACCTATACTAGGTACGTTGGGTAGCGTTAATGACAACTGACAGCTCCCCCCAGGCCCAGGTCCAGATGCTTGTGCTTGTGCTTGTGCTTTTGCTTTTGCTTTTGCTCGTGCTGTTGTTGCGAGACAAAAGGAGGTCGAAGGGAAGGGAGAAGTCGTGGCTGTGGTGTTGGCGCTGATCCTGGTTCAGGTGTCGCTGCGGGCGGGCTGATAGTTTGAGTGCAAGAGGATTGATGGATGCACTTCGATGCCTCCCATGTAGGCAGCAAGCAGTAGGTAGGTAGATGTCAGGGTCGGATGAGGATAGGTCGAGTTCCATCCAGTCACGGCCAGGATCGGACCAGATTGGGTGGGTGGGAAGGGATCTTCTCCCGCGGCATTCCCGCAGGTGAGTTGCTGGACTTGCCGGGGCCAACCCTTTACTTGGGGTCGGTGGTGGGACGACAAGAAGCCAGCCTCCTTCCCTGACCTGTCCGTCGCGTCAGTCAGTCCGGTCATCCACCACGTCCCCATACGCATTGTTGCAGCTGCGGAATCCACTTGGGGCGTGGACGAGGTTTGCTCCTGGGGAGACGTCCTATTCTTGTTGACGGGGGGAGGAATCGACCTGGGGTTGCCGTGTTCCTACCTAGTTTAGGTCCCTATCGCACCTACCTACTACGAACGTGCAGTCACTTTCATACCTACGATTTACCTGTGTATGTAAACCCCGGGCGGTGGAGGGTACATTGTGTCAGTACCAATCCGGGTACCAGGTTGTGGAGGTTTTGTCCTGTTGGCGGAGTACATGCGGAACTTGGCAACCAGCGAGAAAACACAAGTACCATTCTAACCCTCGGCATGCCATGCTGGGGAGGTTTAGGAACTATGCAGGATCTACTATTCGCACGATGGTACCGTGAGCCTCAGGTAAGATAACATGAAGCAAGCCGGTGACAGTTGCAACACCACATCGTACTATCTACGTCAGGTACTTCCGTCTCTTTCAAGACCAACGGCACGAGTGGCGGCTCAATTGTGATGACCGGAGATCATCCTATTGCGTACAGGGCACTTCCCTCGCTATAAAACAGGCTAGTATGGCGTCTGTCCCATCTTCGACCATCCCATCCATACATCGGTCGAATTATTCGCTCTCTCTATAATCGCATCGCATCCCATCCCTCGCAACACGGCACATTTTACATGCACCCACCTACTGTGGTGTGGCCTTACCCGCTAGCTAAGTTCATCAGCCTAGAGGAAGATAGGTACCTATGTGCGCAAAGTACGTACACTACCTACCTACGTGTAGTAAAGTAAACCATGTAGGTAGCCCGGGTCACCAAGGGGAAGCACCCCGGGAATACGGATACTCCGTACTACTACCGTACCTAGGTACTGTTGTAGGTACCTACCTACGCTACGGCAATAGTAAGGATAGTAAAGGATGGAAAAGAAGCATATGTCCGCCCAGGCAGGTAGGTACTAGTAAGATGGGAGGTGGAAAGGTACGTACCTGTGCACGCGAGGACAGGAAGCCCGGAGTTATCCCGTTCCAGAGGCAGATGGGGACCTGAGGGCTACTACTAAGGCCTGACATGCCAGAGCCGTTCTGTCATGTACCTTCAGATTCCCGGGCGGGCAGGCAGGCAGGCGGGCGGGCAGGCAGTTCATACTTTCCTCTCCTTCCCTCTTGCCTCCAGCGCAAGGACGGACGGACAGACAGACAGAGGTGGACGGTTGGCGCACCTGCCGTGTGAAGGCAAACGAGGTCGGTCGAAAAGGTGTGGGTCCTGGGTTTGACTGCTGCACTGCTGGAAAGAGGAAGGAGGTGGAGGGGTCCGAGACTTGCCTGCCCCACCCACCTCACTTTAGGAAGCTGCATTGCAGATGTTTCAGCTGATGTCCACTCCTCTTGTCATTGGAGACGGGAATGGAACGTTGGGCGAAGAGACTCAGGAACATCTCCAACGGTCACCCCAGCTCCCAGCTCTTCCATCCACACCTGCGCTGTCTTTCTGTTTTTTGTCTTGTCTTGCTTAAAAAAAAAAAAAAAAAAACCTCGTGCCACTCGCAGCGGATAACCTTAGCATCCGGCCGCCGGACACTGGACGAAAGAGGGACAAGAGTGAGACAGAGAGACATAGAGAAAACCCAATCTGCGAGGTCCGCGAGACGAGACCGCCCACCGCATCTGGATACTCAGAGGTGGACCGTCAAAAAACAGAACCAAATCCGACGCCTGAAGACGACCTACACTACGTATCCCAGACGAAGACAAGGACGGGGTGTCCAAGTCATGACTGAACTGTCTGTCAACCGATGCGGCGATGCGGCGATGCGAGACCATCGGGAATACACTAGACGCCACTGTCTGACTGACTACCTGTCTACCTGACCTGACCTGATCTGACAGACGCTCAAGCTCTGTGCTGTGCTTGACACGAGAAAACGTCCTTTCGCCGCCGCCGCCTCTTATGTTGCCTGCTGCTTGCTTACCGCCGACTGCTGCAGCAAAGGGTCATCGCATCGCCCAGTATCGGCTCCGGTAGTCAGCAGATGCACGCTAGCCAGCGAACAGCTGGCTTGCGGGAGATCGCTCCCACCAGCCAACGACAACCCACCTTACCTCGGTACACTCCCTAGACCAGCCTTGCTCCCGTTTGTTCTGCCCTTTTCTTTTCTCTTCTTTTCTTCTTCTAATAGAAATGCTTGTCTCGCTGACAGGATTCGGTCAGCACAGCCACCCTTCATCATCACACACGTTGCCAACCCACCGACCGAGGACGATAGACGCCAGATGGCGCCTTCCACGCTGCCTCAAATAAGGTAGTCTGGGTAGCAGCTAAGGTGCATCGAGCTTGGCTTCCGCGACAAAGATGAGTTGACGGAGGGGGATGTGACGCAAACTCGGCCCACGGAAGCTTGTGTCGCTAAGGCCTAGCTAGCTAGCACCAGGGCACACCCGGAAACCCTCAGCCCCAACACCGGCTTTTCTCATCTTGCATCCTCCTCCTCTTTCCCACAACCCACATTCCTGATACCACCCGGCTGCCCTACGACGCTACCCATCAGCCCCGTCCAGACGACACGCACGTCTTCGTCCAAGGGACGGACTCGTTTAGTCGATGCTGCTGGTCCGCCCCTAGCATCCCTTAGCTTCCTTTTTAGTTGTTATCTTCTATCAATCTCATCCACAAACACGCCCTTCTCCGCTTTCTCTTCATGTCCCTCGGACCCGAAGCCACGCGTGCGTCATGACCACGAGCGAAGCGAGACACAGTTGTCTCCAGGCCCTCTGGGCGGCGGCGGCCATCGGACCAGCCCACCAAGCCTAGGACATCCTCTGACAAGGACTGCCACAGGCTGATATCCCTGCGCCGATCATCTTGGGCGGCACCTTGACCAGCCTGCACCCTCGGACCCCGGTCTCGAGTGATTTACAATGGTTTCATCTCAACTCTCACCCTTTGCACCAACGCCCTCATGATACGAAAGAGAGACTCGGGGCCTGCTCCAGTGCCACTCGCCCAAGCCCTTATGTCACTTGTCGCTGTCATTTGCCAGCACGGGCTTCACACCCTCCCTGGTTCTTGCTCCACCCCCTAGCCATCCATGCCTCGGGGGATCTTTCTGGTGGGCCCCATGAGTTCGAATGATGAGGGGACGGGGAGCATTCTTCACCGGCCTGTTCCTTACCACTACGACGCTGAGGACGACATGGACCGACGCCGTCCGAAATTCCACGTAGGGCCATGCACGCTCAGCGACAGCAAGCCCGCCACCGCCGCGAATCAGCAAGCGTTGCGTTGGGCTAACACACGCCAGTACGTGCGAGCGGTCGGCAGAGGCGTGTCAGGTGCCTGCAGTGGGAGGCCGCTAGCATTAAGGTTAACCGACCTTGGTCTGGTTGCGCTTGGCCTTGTGCAAAAAATTTGTTTACGTAGTCCGTAATCTTCAATGCAAACGCCCGATACCTCACGAGCGGCCATGAGACGCATCTCCAAGCCTTTGGATCGTATCACCAAGCCATAAAACAATGGTGTTTGATGGCCTCAGATACCGTTGAGGCTGACGGCCACGGCATGGTGCGTGTTCGGTTTCTGGCTCCATTGCTTCATGCACGACACAATCATCAACTCAAGTTTCGCCGCCTTGCTCCACGTCAATCGGGGTGGCATGTGGCCCCCAACCCAACAGCCAACGTACCCACGTATTCGCGAGTCAGACGACCGTCCGTGGTGATGAGCCGTGGATGCGGGCCTGCAAACTTGATCTACCGGACCGCTGTCACTCAGGCTGGACCGCCAGGAATGAATCCTCCCCAAGATCCTCCAATTTCTTTACACGCCTTGAGACAATCGCAGCTCCCGAATATACCTAGTCGAGGATTTCAGGCTTCCACTGGAGGCCCGTGGGCCAAGACGTCTGCCTCGGCAACGCCGCTTGTTGCATTCCATGTCGCATTCTGGAAGGCGCGGCTTCCTTGCCGAGCCTTGTAGACAGAATGTGATTGAGACAACAAGGTCGACTCTTCCTGGCCGAGTCAGGCTTTTGGCATGTCGTAGCGTTGCCATCTGTGGCTAACAAACGGTCCTGGGGGAGTGAGGGGGAGGGAATTCTATCCACCACCAGACCAGCAAACTTTCTTCATTGCCATTGCCCTTTGCGGCAGCCGGCCGAGGGCTTCAGACGCGGTGGACAAGTGCAGTCCGGCCTCCGTCGGTCTTTTGTTACTTTCCCATACCGGGTCAAAATCTTCCATGCGGCATCGTCTGATGACGAAACCAAACAATCGAGAGCGTCGGGTTCAACAGCGATACAGAGTGGGAGAGGAAGGACGAGTCTGATCGCACACTTTAAAACCCACGCGCTCGGCCTTTCCTCTCGCATCGGAGGTCTGGCCCATCCCGGTCATGGCGCCTCTTGCGTTGGTCTGAACTTTGAACCTGTGTTCAAGAGGCGGGGGGGAGGGACGAGAAAGAAAAAGGCATTTATCCCTTGCGCAACAACAGTGGCAGCTTGGCCCGTGGCGTGGAAGAGTGGCAAATCCGAGTAAGAGATGACACGAGCATTTTTCCGATTCTTGTTTTTTTTTTTTTTTTTTGTGCTTTTATGCGGCCATGGGATGCCGGGAGCTGGCCGAGGGTCAAGTCGGCGGGTCTCGGCGGCCCCGGAGGCAATGGTCCGCTTTTTTTTCTTTCGACGCCGAGATCTGCCATCATGATGGAGCGGCGAGGCAACGACGCATTTCTGCGATGAATTAGCGGAAGTATGCACGCCGGGTCGGCAGGATTGCTGGATTTCTTTTGTTTTATTTTTCCTCTTTCCTTTTTTCTGTTTCTTTTTTTCCGGTTGTCTGTGCCTTTGCTTCTTTCAGGATCGAGTCGTCCCTAGGACTCAATATCTCATCGGGCCTAAATGCCCATTGGGACTAAATTCCATCGGACTCGATGGATTCGTCTATGATACCGCGGGATTCCCTCATTGAGACTAACCCATTCGATTCCTCTATTTGCTTGTTCATTGGTGCAACCGGCGGGACAAGGGACAAGCAGGAACAGCGTCTCACGTGAGACTTTGGTGTACGTGAGGCTGACCCCATAGATTATACAATTATAACAAGAAGGCATAATAAAAACGATGAGGGTGTGCTGAGAGATTGATGTAAACTTGCAGGTGCAACTCGCCCTGCGCGTCTTTCTGTGAATGACCTTTGCCCGATGTCACGACCGTCGTGTGCAGACGCATCCCTCCCTTCTGCGCCCACAATGTCCAACGGGAAGCCGAGCCAGAGAACAATTGGTCCCGACAACGACGACCAAGGCAATGAAGGCCCCGCCGCTCTCGCCGAGACGGCAGCCCAGATGCGCCTCAACATCGTCATCCTCTTCATGGGATCGCGCGGCGACCTGCAGCCGTCGCTGGCGGTCGCCGCGCTGCTCCAGCGGCGCCACGGCCACCGCGTGCGCATTGCGAGCCACCCGCCGTACCGGGCCGCCGTCGAGGCCGCGGGCGTCGGGTTCTACTCGATCGGCAGGACGGACGTCAAGACCATGATGGAGAGGCGGCTGCTGCCGCGCGAGGAGCTGCGGGGGCTCGTGCCGACGATCAAGGCCGACTTCCGGGAGATGGGGGAGAGATGGTGGGGCGCCTGCGTCGGCGACCCGGACCCCGACGGCGAGGGCAGGGAGGGGGGTGCGTTCGTGGCGGACCTGGTCCTGTCGACGATGCACGTCTGCAACCAGACGTCGGCGGCGGCGAGGCTGGGGGTGCCGCTGCACCTCTTCGGGATGAACCCGAGGATATACTCCAAGGAGATTCCCCATTCGCAGGCGGGCTGGGCGCTGGAGAAGCCGAGCCGGGCGAAGAACGTCATCTCGTGGTGGTTTTCGGATGTGATGTGAGTTTTTTAAAAGATTTTTTTTTCAACCCTTCTTTCATCTTGCAGATTCTCGCGGCACACAGGAGAACGGGAAAGGCTTGGAAGGGGGGAAAGGGGCGCGAACGAAAATGACAGAGAAGCTGACCGCAAGGGGGGGGGTTAGATTCCTTCAGGTCATGAAGTCCGTCGTCAACGACGTCCGGGTCAACATCATGGGCCTAGAGGCCATGTCCCCCGCCTGGTGGCTGAGCCAGTACAACCGGATGGGCGTCCCCTGCACGTACCTCTGGTCGCCGCGCCTGCTGCCGAAGCCGACGGACTGGCCCGGCAAGGTGCACATCTCGGGGTTCGTGTTCGACCGCGCGCCCGAGGGGTACGCGCCGCCCGCGGCGCTGGCGCGGTTCCTGGCGGCCGAGGAGACGCCGCCGGTGTACATCGGCTTCGGGAGCATGTCGTTCGCGAACGCGCCGGAGGCGTTTGCGGAGATGTTCGAGGCGGTGGCGCGGGCGGGCGTCCGGGCCGTCGTGTGCAAGGGGTGGGCGAACCTGGACGGAGACGAGGCGGGAAGGGGACTGGGGCACGTCTGCATCGTCGACGAGGTGCCGCACGCGTGGCTGTTCCCGCGGGTTCGGGCCGTCGTCTGCCACGGCGGGAGCGGTACCACGGCGATGGCGCTGCGGAGCGGGCGGCCGACGCTCGTAGTGCCCGTCGCTGGAGACCAGCCGTTCTGGGCGATGAGGGTGCGCGCCGTCGGGTGCGGGCCCGATTCCGGGTTCGGGATTGCCGAGATGACGGGGGACAAGTTTGAGGAGCGGCTGAGGGAACTGCTGAAGTCCGAGTACGCCGCCGCGGCGGAGCGGTTCGCGGAGGAGCTGAGGGGGGAGAGGCCCGGCGAGGAGGTCTGCGTCGAGCAGATCGTAGGGACGCTGGGGGTGTACGAGAGGGAGGGGAGGTGCGCCGTCTTCGACGGGCGGCCGGCGGTCTGGAGAACGCAGGGCGGGGAGCAGCTGTCCGCCGTCGCGGCGCATGTTCTCGTCGAAAACGGGAGGGTGAGGGAGGAAGATCTGAGAGCGTTGGACCTCGTGAAGTGGCCCGACCTGGTGGGTCCGGGGGACCCGGTCACGGGGCTGGTTCTGGGAATCGGGCAGGCGCTCGGGAGTGTCGTGGAGGACGCGAAGGGAGGACGCTGGGGAAAGCTGGGGCTTCACATACTGAGAGGTGAGTTTGGCGCGGGGCCCCCATCTGAATATCAATGCTGTGCTGACGAGCGGATCTAACCCCCTCGAAAGCGCCCCTGACGATCCTCGCCGCCGTGGCGTTCGGCCTCTTCAACCTCCTCGACTTCGTGTTGTACAAGCTCGCGTCGCCGTGCGAGCCGAAGCTCTACGCGAGCAACCCGCGGACCTACACGTACGCGCAGATGCTCGGCTTCCTCGCCGCCGCGCCGTGGGTCGAGCTCGCGTCGGCCGTCACGGGGCCGCCAGTCCTCGCGCGGAGTGGGCGGGGCGCGGCGAGGGCGGCGCTGGAGGCGCCCCTGGCGGTCGTCAGAACGCTGCTGGCCCTGCTGAACGTCGCCGCGGGGCTCGCGGGCATCACGCTGCGGCGCCTGGAGGTGGCATGCGCGCGGACGATGGGGGAGAGACAGGGACGGGACGTCGTGGCCGAGGCCAGGGTGAAGCAGGGGCGGTTCGAGGCGGAGGGGTTGAGGGCAGACGGGGCGGAGCTGGGGAGGGATCTGGTCGGGGATATTGTGAGGCGATGGGATGAGAAGAAGAGGGCTTGAGCGTTTCCGATCTCCTGCTGTTGTTAATGGTATAAGTCCACCTCTTTCACCGGCGTGGGTTTATGGAGGAAAAGGATGTTGGGTTACGACAAGGGAAAGTTATCGAATGACCAAAGACCAGATGCAAAAAATAACATTGTGTCCCCGGCACGAGACAGACCTCTGGGCCCAACTAGATGTCTGGCCGGCGTGTGCTGACCGTCCAGTCGCACGGCAGCAGTCCGTTGTGCGTCACACGAGGGAAGCGTGATGGGTTTACTCTCCGATTCATCACGCCGTCCCACTGTAATTGAGGTGCTGCAAGCGGCCGCCAGAGGGGGACACGTCGATATTTCCTACCATGTGGCTACCGACTTTGGGGGGGGCTGTGTCACAAGATCGGTGTTGGATACGGGACGGTATGGAAGAGCGTCAATGACATATGAGCCTTGAAGGGATCAGACCGTGTTCTATCCTATTCCTGCCTGGCACTGGCGTCTGTGGGTAAGGGTGGGGAGAAAGATATCAACAGACATTTATCACATTACGACGGAGTTCCGGAGGGAGCGCAGATTCTCCATCAGAGTGCATCAGCGATGATCTTATCATCCCACGGAGGTACTACACGCCTCTGCTCTGGGCGATGGGGCAGACCGAAGTGGCCGGAATATAATGGTTGAGGTTGCTTCAAACTATTAGATTAAGACCAACATGAGCCCAGGTGTGCTCGTTCAGTCCAGAGCCGCGCAAGTACATCCCGGGACTGCTTTATTTGACTGTCTGTATTTAACCTCCCTTCCGTCTTTGTATTTAAAAAAGTGATTAGTAGAGCCTATTTGCGCCCAAGGTTTTTGTTTACTGACCACACGCGTTGACGCGTCCTTGAGTCTGGACCCGGGTGTGGTTCAGTTGCCTTGTTTACTTTCTATATAGGCTAGTTGCCTTGTTTACTATCCTATTCTGAGTTCCTACGGACTCCCCCCCCCCCCTCTTCACCTTTATTCAACTCCTTTTTCGACACCCAACAATACTCTATCTCACCTCCTCCTCTTTACTCTCAGTTTACACCACAGCTCCCTCTCTCTCTATTTCTCACAAAAAACATCTCGCCATGGAAATGGAAGAAGATTGGAGCTCCATGCCGATGCCTGCTCCAATCGTATTATCTCCGATATAGTATGAAGAGCTAATGACGCCGGAGCAGGCCAGCAGGCTTATAGAGGAGATGATCCTCAAGCAATCTGCCCAAGAGTCAGACGCGTTTGGACCCGAGGTCGAGTCCGACACATTTAGCCCTGGAGTCGAGTCGGTCGAAGAGCCCCCAGCCCCCAACGCTTTTGATAAAGAGCTCGAGAAAGTAAGTCAAGGAGCCTCAGCTTTGCTACTGCCAACCTACTCTAACACTACAAACCAGTCGGTTCAGATGGTGCAAGATCTCGAACGGGGTTACCCGGGCGTCAACGTTCGGGATTCAATAACCAAGCGGCTCTCCCAGGGGGTCCGTAACGGAAAACGCGAAGCCCCTGGCGAGGATGCCAAATTCGCGAACGAGAGGGCGAGGAAAAGGCCCAAGCATACCACCCTCAACTCTCACCAAGATACAACCGTAGCAGGCACGGACGCGGGACAGCCTTCTGCCTTTGCGCCGACCGCGCTTAGTGATGAGCTCGGAGCACCAGTCATCCAAGAACTGCACGACAATGGTATTGGATTGTAGCCAAAATGAGGGATAGGACTTGGCCATGAGGGGAAAGTAGTCAGTCAGGTTTCATGGCGAGCAATAAATCTCTGAACGGTGGACTTATGTCTCAAGGTAAACCATGGGGCGCGGACAAGAACGGGATGGATCACCCCTTATAACAATAGCTCGGTTGAACGGAACAGACTGAATGAAACTCCTGCAAATAGACGCCAAAATGCTTTGCTGCCTGGTTGCCCAGTCGTGACGATATGAAAGTAGTCTTGATCGAGTTGAGCGTTTGAGCAGCTTGACCTAAAGCCGGCTGTAACTTTTGATTTTGAAATGGGTACCCCCCCAGTTACTCACTGTCAACACTATCGGCCGCTGACGTTTATTTTTTGGTGTTTGCAAAACAAGCCCAGGCTGGAACAGCGAGCACGCATTGTCTGCATCATGTATCCAGGCACATAGGTGAAATCCGTCAAAGGTTTCAAGCTAGCCGGTTTTTGCTTGGTTTCTGCAAGAAAGGTGAAACCGACCTTGAACAACATGCAGATATCGCCTCCTCGCAAATGAGATTTGCAGGCTATAAGAGCAAGCAAATTCATCCAGTCAATAGTTCGCGACCTCGGACCGCCAGGTCGACCAGCCAGCTTATTCATTACTAGCAGAGCGCAGCGTGTCTCCAGATTTGCGTCCAGTTATGGGTGGTGTCGTGCGAAAAAACGACGCCGTTAGTCGCAGAGCAGCAACTAACGCCTTATATCGCATGACCCACTGCGATACACCCCCCCAGATCGCAGAAACCTTCTGTGGTCTGCCCTAAACCAACCATTAGTCTGCCTACATTATTACTAGTAGGGAAGCCTATAGCCCCCTTAGGCCCACAACCCTAAGGCGGAAACCTGCCATAACGCTTTAACCTTCTGATTGGGTACATCTCGCCAAACTCTAGGTGGTTGCCGTCCGACTTATCTAGGTGGAGTGTTTGTGACCTGTCCCTGGCATGTATGGGATTTGAACCCGTAGGATCTATAACGCTTAGACGCTAGACTCTGGGGCTGTACCATTCTGGCACACTAGAGCGAACTGGGCTTATAACTGTCGTGTAAAAAAACGACGCCGTTAGTCGCAGAGCAGCAACTAACGCCTTATATCGCATGACCCACTGCGATAGGTGGCTAAACATATCCTGTGCCACATCACATCTGGAACGACCTTGAACGCTGCAGCGCAGACCTAATTTGAAAATGCGAGATATTGGACGGCCTGTGATGGATTCCATACTGAAGCTCGGATTGCATTCTCATCTCCATTAATCTAACGAGATGAGGTTTTAAGTATTTGCTTTCTTAAGATTACTTATCGTTCAGAAAACATAATATCATATAGACTGAGATCGGAAGCAACACTTTGCGAATTCTCTTGAACTCACTTCGATAGAGGATCATTATCAGTAATCATGCCCGAGAGACAAAGCATACTGTATCGGCCAGCTTCAATGCCCAAGGTCAACTTTAATTCACACATTTCATTGGGGAAATGAAGAGAGAAAAATAAAGGGATTATCTCATCCCAAGAACCGACGTTCGCTCCCTCTGCTTAAGTGTCGCCGGGGATTGTCCGCTTAAAGGGGTTATGCATGTATCAGAGCGACGACCCGCCCCACCTACCATTCTCGGCCATGACGCCTGTACATAGTGCTTAACGCGACCCCATGCGCTCCAGCGCTCGACGCGACCGTCAGTCCGATTGTCATCGTCGGCAGTGCTGCTTCTTCACCCACTCTACCACCAACAGTATCGCTTTGCCTGAGTGCGCACATCCGTAGAGTAGCCTACGCGATGATGACAACTCTGCCCGCCTCAAAATACCTACGACGAAGACGCGGTCCCTTTGGCTGACCTCCATGACGCAACCACCACCTTCTGTATGCGCTGCCATCCCTTGTTCCATGACTCTCTTGCTTACTTCCTCTTCGCAACAGACACCTACGCCTCGCCGATTCCTGCTATCCAAGCGACCGCAGGCGTCGCAACAGCAAACCACTGGCAGCGGACATCCAGTCTTCGCCGGCAGCCAACGCTTCCAGACCACACCGCGCTTCGCCTCTCCGTCAGCAACACAGCGACCGGCCTCGACACCTGTGTTTCCAGGGACTTTGCGCCCGTCTAGACATAGGGACCCTGTTCACGATGCTCTTGACAGCTCTCCGACGGATGCGCCTGTCTCTGCGACGCGATCAGCACTAGCAACCGGGACCCAACGAAATCACAGGATCCAGATCGACTCGGATGACTCGGATGACGAGAGCGACTCACAAAATGAGCAAGAGGGGGCTTGGCTACCACCTGCAACCTCTGTAGCCAATGATTCCATTGAGATCGAATCTGAGCCACCTAGCGTGTTGCACAGCGATACCGAGGAGAGAACGCCGAAGAGGAGGCGGATATCGATCTCGCCTGTGCCGAGTTGGCATCATGACGCCCAGGAGGACGTGGTCATGAGTCACTATGGTGGTCTCATTATGAAAAACAATGAATATTTGGATGATCATGAAAATTTCCCTGGCGCCAAGGGCGAACACCCGTCCGATCTCGCTGCGCCACAAGTGGAAGAGGAAGACCTGGATATTCCCAACCGCCACGAGGGGGACATGCCAAAAACGCAGCCAACCTTTCGTCGAGCACCTCGCTTCAAAGTCTCGGATGCCGAAGCCTGCCGTCAAGAGGGCTTGCCAGAGGCCTTCTCACCGCAGAGACGTGGAGCAAAGTACGTCGCCGGAGGACTCGCGGCGGAATTACAGAGCTGGCTTGCGGAAGTCAGGGGCTGGACTGGCGGCGACGGCCCGGCAGGCCTGGTCATGCACATCGTCATTGACGAGCTGCGCGCTGGAAACAGGATGTACCTCGTCAAGGGACGGAGGCTCGTAGGGGACGGGAAGGCAAGCGAAGAGATCGCCGCGCGGCTGATGTTGGCAGGCGAGGGGAGGCTGACGGGATTGGGGCAGAAGGCTGCGGTCGGTGTGGGAAGTACTGTCGCGATCTCGCAGCCCTCATGGGAAGTCGAGCTTGACGGGTCACGGTGGGTTGTCGCGTGCGACTGGGCTGTCTCGTAGCTGATGGTGTTTTGGAATACATGAACAACGCAGTTCCAATTAATTCAGTGAAGACTGATTGACAAACCCACCTGCGAGGCGAAGCTGCGACAGGGAGCATCCACGCCCTAGTTTTGAGCACCAAGTGTGAATAAGTAAATTTGACCTCTTTTGATGCCCCCAGCACTAAATTTAGTGTATAAACTGTATAAAAATCCTTTACCGTCATCGTTGTTCCCTTCCATCACCCCAGTTTCTTCCGATGCGCACCGGTTACTGCATAAAACGGCTAGTTGTATGGACAATATCGAATCTCGTATACACTTGTCGTTCATTCCAGCGAAGCTAATTCGCTAAAGCAAACGTGCCGCCCCATATATCCCCAACGGGTCAGTCATCTCGCGTCAGTCAACGCGCGCAGCTGCAAGCTGCCGCCAACGATCCGAACGTCAGCCGAAAGTTCGTCAGCCCGAGCATTCGAGGTTCATTGCGCGCAAGGGCAATGGTATCAGTAGACTCCTCGCGACTCTCGACATCATGACTTGGCTGGTCCTCAGACCGGCCGCCTTCGCGCGGGCGTTCAGTGGCCCGACTTGCCGGCTGGGTCTGCGGCCCTATTCGGCCATTGCCGGCTCCGCCGTCTCGGACCCGCTCCGCATCCTCTTCTGCGGCTCGGACGACTTCAGCTGTGCGGCTTTGGACGCGCTACACGCCGAGAAGGAGCAGAATCCCGGGCTCATCGAGTCGCTCGACGTCGTCGTTCGACCGGGCAAGCTGTCAGGAAGAGGGATGAAGAAGATCCGCGAGGGTATGTATCTCGACTTTCATCCCCCCCTCGTCAGCAGGAATGAGGAGTGGTGAGACATGAGCTGACGATGCATACCCAGTCCCATTGAAGAGTCTCGCTGGGAAGCTTGGGCTGCCGATCCATGAGAGGGACACATTTACCGGGTGGCAGGTACATTGGCCTACATCTCAAACCACTTATATCTGTACTGATACGCGTAGCCACGTAACGACATCAACCTCATTGTCGCCGTCTCTTTTGGTCTCTTCGTGCCGCCGAGACTACTAAACCTGGCTAAATACGGTGGACTCAACGTTCATCCGTCCCTTCTCCCAGAGTAAATGGACTGATATCGCCCCCTGAACGTGTCGTGACTGACACCGCTGTCAGCTTCCGCGGCCCTGCACCGCTTCAACACACCCTCCTCCAGCGCCGCACCCACGCGGGCATAACCCTCCAAACCCTCCACCATAAAGCATTCGACCACGGCACCGTCCTCTCCCAGACGCCACTTCCCGGCATCCCGGTCCCAGAGAACTGCACCACGCAACGCCTGCATAACATCGTCACCCCGCTCGCTGCCGAGATGCTCGTAGACGGCCTGCGCAAGGGGCTGCATGTTCCCCCACTGAAAGATGTTGGCTGGCAGCCCGACGAAGAGGAACGGAAGCAGCTGAGCCACGCGCCCAAGGTGACGAACCACGGCCGCCAAATGAACTGGCCCAAGTGGACCGCCGACGACGTCGTGCTGCGCCAGCGCGTGCTGGGGCCAGTCTGGTGCTTGGCGTACCATCACGGTAGCCGGAAAACCATGAGGCTCAAATTTGGCGACGCCGAGGCCGTCGAGCGTCCCGACCGGATCAACCAATACTACAGAAGACGCTCTCTCCGCAGGAAGGGTGAGCTTTCTGCCGAGGAGGTTCCCGAGGAAGACCGAGACGTTGAGATGATTTCCTGGGTCTGGCAGCCTGAAGGGAAAGCGCAGGACCGCAAGTCGTGGGCGGCACATCGCACCCCTTTCTTTGAGCATGAGGACGGGGAAAGCATCCTGATCCCCTCTGCCGGCGGCAGTTGCCTCAAGCTGCCGACCATCACCGTGGAGGGTTCGCGGTCGAGGCCTGCAGTCACGGCGGTCAGTGGTTTCGGAAAAGTCGCCAGAGACGAGGACGACGACGGCAACAGACCAGGCAGTGTAGGCGACGTCTGGGGGCCAGGAATAGTTGGGGACCTCGCATTGTCCATATGCGATCTCTGAAAGGGTTTGAGTAGACTTGGGTCGGTGTTGCTGTATACTACCAACGGGTGCGATATTAGGGGATACCATGCCAGCGTCATATTTTCCAAATGCCAGTGTACCAAATAGTGTAGATCACAATGTTACTCGTCGTGAAGTTTGGGTTCAAATACCCACGCTCGCTCTCCTTGGCAATGCTTTCGGGGCAATGCCCGGAAGTATGGTACTTTGATGGCCCTCCAGTTCCTAGATCTATCTTCGGCCGTTGCGTGCTCTCCTCCTCAAAAACGGGTTCAAGTCCAGATCCAGCCATTATGGTTGTATCGGATTGTTTCAAGGCAGATATCGTCCGTCCTATGACCACTGTAATCAGCTCTGTACTCTAGCACTGGATCCGGAAAATTCCTGTTTTGCTCGAGTACCTACATATGGCAAGGGCGATGCAGAGGACCTTGTGCCTTGAAGGGCCGCTCCTTCCTTGGAAGCACTTTTACTTCTCCCAGCCCAAAAGAGAAAGAAGCCTTGAGCCGAATTTCCTTCTTTTCCTTATTCACCGACCCTCATAAACAAACACCCGGCCCTCTCCTATCCCCCCCCCCCCCTTCATCTTTCGGCCAACGGTCACGACTCGGCTTCCGTTTCCGCAAAGAAAGGTAGGTACAATTAAACAGTATATTGTGGATAACCGGTCGGAACGGAAATTAAAGCTGACGCTCCCAAAGCCTTTTCTCCAGCCTCTCCAACCATTCGACCGCATCAACACCCACTTAACCAATCTTGGATACGTCAGGGACATCGTGGCGTTTCCAGAAATGGTTGGAAATGTCGTCATGTGCTCCAGTGACTCCTCGGGAGGAGAATCACCTCTTCCTGTCCACCACTTGTCTAACATAGGCTTGTTTCCGGGAGTCGAGACTCTCATGGACATACCAGGACAGCAACAGATTGGACAGGCAAGCGACAAGCAGACCCGACCACGCCCTCCTCCATCTCAGCAGGTCGACCAGTCCATGACGCAATGTGAGGCATCTGAAATATCCTCAACAGCCAAACATCCGGGCCCGTTCAGAGACCAGTTTCCTCTGCCGTTCGAGATGATGCACACCACTCCTGTCTTACGCCGACCGGCTACCCCGATGCCGGCTCAGGAGAGTCATCCGGATACGTTCACTCGGCATGTCCATCGAACACCTTGGGTGCCACCATCGGATGCGCCGTCCTTGAGCGATCCTTCGGTGACTGTGAGAAGTCAATCCGGCGACCAGCAGGGCAAACTCATCCAGCCGGCAAATACCCCTGGAAACTCGGGTTGGAAAAACGACGAGAAGTCTTTGGCGCGACTTGAAAGCTTCCACAGCACAGACTCGGGTGGTCAAGATGAGAATCACCTTCCTCGTATACGAAGCCCCTCCTGGTCGCCACTTACAACGCCTCCGAGGTCTCCGCTTGCGCCAATGATCGACGTCATTGACGAAGACGTCGACTGTCGTCGAACCTTTTCTGAGCGGACTCCACCGGTTGGACGCCAGCTACACGACCAAACTTCCGATCCGGAGACGGCCGTGGAGCAAGATGGACTTAAAAATCGTCCACCTCGCACCCCGTCCCCTCAAAGATACAGAAAATCCAAGCCCCGGAATCCCCGAAGCCGGGTCAAGGGACAGAACGGACGGGTTTACGCCAGTGGAGGCCGTCGGCAAGCAGCTCCCACGCGCTGGTCGCCAGTTATCCCGTGGTCTCCCAACCGGAAAGCGTTATTCCATTACGATGTGCAGCAGCGACTCGCTGCCGCCACTCGTGGGACTCACGTCGACAATGGTCTCCTCAAAGTCACCCCCGAGTACTTTGACATTTAGACTGGCTCGGTCTTGGGCCCATCATTGAATTCGAACGGATCTATTCGAACAGCTTCGCAGACCTGGTTTGCTTCTTCTTTTCGCAACGGTGAGTTTCAAGTTGTTTCCCAAGCTACGGGTCGCGGTCTGTGGCTTACAGTCTCAGTTACTTTCAAGCATGGAAATACCCGCATATAGTTCCCGGTCTGGAATGGCTTCTCTTCGAGAACTCCTAAGCTGACTGCTTAATCTTCTTTTTACTTGGTTGGTAGGTCCCATCATCCTATTATCTTCTGGCCCGCAGTACTAACTTCAATCCAGCGAGCTTTCATACTTCGTGTCTCTTGCTCAACTTGGGTTACGCGTCGTCCCTTGGTGCGACTACGTTTCTATTTATAGATTTGAGCATTTCCGAAGGCTCGGGATGGAGACACTATCTTTTACAACAATAAGCGCTGCCGTAGGGAGAGTTGCGAACATCTTACCGGTAGATTAGATTTAGGTGTCACAGGGGTCTTTGGATTCGGTCCAGATTTGGCCAGGCGGCGGAACGCGCATCAGGTTACACAAAAGAACTGGTAACGACAGTAACTTTCGATATCCTTCTTTGCTCTACTAACAAAATTACTCCTGAACCATCCACTCATTACTCATGAACTATGATCATAGCTTGTAGCTCATCTAACGTAGGGCTGACTCGAGTCAGTTCCACGCCAAGCCATCTGAATGAGTGAAACACTAAGATGTAATACCGCGACAAGTCCACTATTGGTTTTTGTACAAGACGCGCATGCATCGTTGCAGCCAATGATACCGGTCGATCCACCATTGTTGGTTCAGACGAAGGACCAAACAAGCCTCCCCCCCCCCCCCCGCCTCGCCCGCGATCGAGCTCTAGCTCAGCAAAGAAGTCCGTCCCACTTTACATCAACAAGCCAACAACAACGCTGAGGATGACAGCCAAGCTGAGGGCACCGGCGGCTCTGACACCGGCGGCGCCGCTGTCGATGCCGTCCTTGGTGCCGCCCGCGCCGCCCTTTCCATCGTTTCCGGTCTTGCCGTCCTTGAGCTGCTTGCAGACGCTCATGAGTGTTGAGTTGTTCATCATCTCGTTGAGCTTGGCCTCCTTCTTGGCGGCCTTGGCCTTGAAGTTCTCGATCATGGTGGTGTTGCCGTTGAACTTCTCGTTCAAGGCGGTGTCGTTCTTTGAGAGAGCAACGAGTTTGCTGTGGAAGTCGACGCGGTTAGCCGGCGTCCATTGCAAGGGGGGGTGGGGGGTAAACTAAAAACGTCCCCGGAGGTGCACTTACTTTAGCCTGTTCATCTGCTTGCAGTCTCCTTTGGTGGTCATCGCCGCGCAGTACTGGAGAAGGGTCTGGTTGGCCTGCATTTGGGTGAGCTTGGCCTGGCCCTGCTGGGCCCAGGTCTTGAGCTTGTCGGCCTTGGTGGCATTGTTCTTTGTGACCTCGTTCAGGGCGGTCTCGTTGGCAACCAGCTTTTGCAGCTTGTCCATACGGTTCATGAAGCGGCACTGTCCCTTCTCTTGCTGGACGGCACGGATCTGGTCGCAAGTCGCCATCAGGGTTGTGTTTTGCTTGGCCTGGTCGATCTGGGGCTGGACCTCGGCCGCCTTCTTCTTGATGAAGTCGATCCTCGTGGCGTTGTTGTCCGTGATCTCGGCCAGGAGAGTGGCGTTGGCGGCAAGCTGCACCAGCTTCTCATTCTTCAGGAAGCGCTTGCACTGAGCCTCTGTGGAGTTTCGGCCGCCGCCGCCGCCGCCGCCGCCGCCTCCGTTGTTGTCCTTGGCCAGGACCGCGAGGGACAGGAGGGGCATGAGGAGGAATGAAAGCTGCATGTTGGCGGTTGACGATGAGGAACTGTATAAGCGCTGATGATGGTGATGATGAGAAACAGGCGGTCCGGCCGCGGTGAGGGAAAAAAGAACTAATAAGAGAAGAGAAGGGATCTGGATATGGTGACCGCAGAGCGCATAACGGCCGGGGAAGGAGGGCAGGGAAGAGACGGGCTTAGTCTTATACGAAACCCTCCTCTACACCCCTCGCAGGCGACTGGCCACCATACCCTGTCGGCCTGCGGCCGTCCTTGGTTTTTTCGTCCGATTGGAAAGCCTGCGCTCCCCTCTACGGCACTCGCACGAAACCAGAAGACCAAACGCACACACTGGACGGTAGAATGCCCGCCTGCTGCTCAGCGAATGGCCCTTCAGATGGCATGTCTCATACCCCTCTTCCGCTGCGCGGCGACTGGCCGACAGAGCCCGCCAGCAATGCTGTTTCGCGCCCTCGCTCTCGAATCTCTCTTGGGAAAGGACGGGGCTGAGTTAGATTGGCGATGGTGGTGGTGATGATGATGAGAGGAAAACCCAAATGCCGAAAAGGGTATCTGCTGCCAACTCAGATTGGCCCTCCGGCGGTAAACATCACGTACGACGACGACCTTTGGCTCGAGCTTCTGTTTCCCCGTCTTGCATCTGTTTGATTCCCTCGGCAGCACCTGCCGTCGACAAATCATATCGCCGCGGGTTTGAGCCTCAACCGAGCGTTACGACAACGATGATGGTATTTTCTTCTTCCTTTTCCCCTTCCCTTGAATATTCCCGTTCCACGTATATTGACCCGACGAGTACTTCCCCGCCCCCGGGAAGTGGGCGGGAAGCGCCGTGTCGAATGAGAAACATGACAGGCTTCCTCCACTCTCTCGCACTCCAATCGAGCTCGATATATTTTCGAACGCCGGACGGCATATACCCATGGCGGACTGATTGATGGTGTGGCATCTGGCTGACGCAGGATTACTACGACGTCTATTCTCCCGCGAGTATCTTTAGATGCCTCAATATGAGGCTCAAACGACACGTTTTGCCGGGCCCCCTCTTTCTCCAACGTCCATCCCAGCACCCACGCATTGTCCGTTTCAGACACCCAAGCCCGGACGCGGCGAAACGCTGCTGATCGATCGACAGCCCAACCAGAACCATGGTGAAAGCCAGGGCCAGCTAGCTTGTCGTGCCATCTCGGTATTCAGGCACGCCCCAAGTTTGGGGACCCAGGGGCCAATCGAGTCGGTGGCATGTCCGGATTCCCCCCTGGGCGTCTCTCCGCCCGCGGCCCGCGGCCAGCCCGGTCCAATTGATTCCCCTCGGGCACCGCGAGCCGAATTCCTCCCCCCAGCCTCAGAAACCAATGTGTCCATTTCCGGACTACGGCGGTGCCGTTTGGCCCAGGAACCCTGCAGGCCACTCTCGAACCCTGAAGGAGCGACGGCAGAAATGCGCATACAAAAAACAAAAAAAAGGAAGGAAGAGCCCGCATGCCAAGAGAATGATTGGAGGACGATGTAACGCTGGCGAGCAGATCCAAACGCACATGCCATCCCGCCTTGCTCGCCTAGCGTTGGTTCCTCTCGTACCAAGCTTCTCGCGCGCGCACACTTCTTCACGACACTTGGACCCCAACGGCCAGCCGGCGTAGATCGGTTCTCTTGGCGATTGCGGCTCGAAGCAGTTGCCTTTTGAGGCTGTGGAATAAGGTCCCGAAGTGATATACTGATCACTCAACATGAAATTGCAACTCTTGGCGGGACGCCATACGAAGACGTCTAGAATAAAAGGGTCCTATTCTTGGCCGGAGGATCAGGGAGGGGCTTGTGTTCTCTGGCCTGTCCCGTCCCCCCCCCCCCCACGGGGGGGGAGGCTGATGGGGACCCTTCGCACCGGCCCTCGTCGTATCGTGCGTCGTCATCTCGTCGTCGGGACCTATCCAACAGCGATCCGGCTTGCTACTCCCGGGACACCTCTTGATCTCGAGCGCTATACTCTGTAGCGGGGTGAAAGACTTGCTGTCGTCTGAAGAAAGAAGTAAAAACAGAACATAAGGGGGGAAAGGAAAACCCTCATGAAGACGTTTCCCGTGTCATCGATTCGTTGGCTGCATCAGCACCGCGTCAGCAGAGGTAGCATGCGCGCGCGTGCGAGAACGTCGCTGCCGCTTCGGCGAAATTCTTTCGTCTCAGACCGTCGGCAGAGAAGGGGGGGGGGGTCAAGACTTTGCAGATCTCTTTTTTTCCCCTTTGCAGAGAGAGGATCGTTAGGCCAGGAAGCGTGCGAGCGCATGTGCGAGCGTGCCTGCTTCCGCTGTCGCATGCTGTACGTAATCTCTGGCCCCACTCCCTGATGCTCGTGATCGACGTCCCCGCGGTTGTTTTTTCTTGGCACAAGTACCCACTCCTAGCTTCCCCATGGCGCCTCGCCAGCCAAGCGAGGAGGGGAGGGGCCCCGTCTTGTTTGGCACCATCCTCCTCTTACACTGACACCGCGACATTGCATCGGAAGCAGAAGGGACAGGGCGCGAGGTGGGCGAACATGAAGAACAGAAAGCATGTTGGGAGAAGGGAAGGGAGGGGGGGGACGGGGTGGTCTCCGGCGACGCAAACCGAGACCAAGACAAGACGTGTGTCAAGTCGGCAGACCACGGGGAAGGGGGCAGGAGACAACGGACGAGTCACGTACATGGTACACGGGGGGGGGGATAGCCACGCGTTATACAACTCCTCCCTCCCCGCGGGACCCAGGATCCTTGCTTGTCTGGCTGCCGTTCGTCAGGTTTTGGTGGGGAGGGACAAAGGAGATGACAATCATTGGCATACAGACTTCGTGGGTAGAAAAAGAAAAGCCACTTTCTCACAAACGCGCGTATAGGACAGGTAAAGATTTAACCCTCCCCCCCCCCCTTCTTCATCCAGGTTCATGGGTTTATCAGCCTGGAAATTGCCGGGTTTGCCGCGAAGTTCCCTGGTCTCGGACTTTTTTTTCTCTTTCGGGTGCACGGCATGGTAGCAAGGTAAAGAACCTAAGAGAGAGCCAGGTGGCCTGAGACAGAGGGTCAGAGAGGGAAAGAGAGAGAGAGAGAGAGAGAGAGAGAGAGAGTGTGTGTGTGTGTGTGTGTGAGGATCGCAACAGGAAAAAATATTTAGCAAAAGAGGGTGTCGTTTGAGCCGAACCGAGCCGGTTCTGAGCTAGACTAAAAACCAAGCCAACGGCCGTATAGCATTTGCCAAACAGCAGCAAGCAGTCAGTCAGTCAGTCAGCCAGTCAGTTCAGCTCAGTTTAGTTCAGTTAGTCAGTTCAGTCTCGATAGTTTTCCAATGACGGGCAACAAGTGCGCGAACGGGCGATGTTAGTGCGGCAGGGAAGTTGGGGGGGGGGGGGGGGGGGGGAAAAAAAAAAAAAAAAAACTTTTTCTTTCCATTTTGACCCGGGCCCCCCACGGGGGGTCCCCGTTAGGCAACCCCCCCCCCCCCCCCCAGGGCTTCCACGTCAGCCTCCTATCCGCCTCATTATACACTTCTCGACAACTATTTGTTCTCCGTGGGTATCCAGCCGTACCTCTCCTTGTCTGCTTTGGGGCCCTATCCAGGTGTAGATTGCCGGAAAAGGGGTAGGGGGGGTAAGGGGGAGCTTTGACAACCGAGAGAAAGTTTACTGCATAGGCCGTTGCGCTTGCGCGCGCCCACCCCCCTCCCTCGGGTGAATTCATTTAGCCCAAAGTCAATTCTGGGTAAACGAACTCGAATTGTATCTTGGGTGAATAGGATCTTTCTAGCCAAAGACCTCCATTTGAAAGTGGTACTCGATCTTGCTTCCGTCCTGCCGACCCCGCACCGTGAGCTGCCGGCACTTGTCCGCCAGGACCTCCCCGACCACCGGCGCGCCGCAGTAGAACACGCCCACCTTGAGCTCCTCGTCCTCCTCCTCCACGTCCTGCCTGGACGATGGCAAAGGTGACCCGCCGCTAGTGCCGTGGGAAGAGCCGTGGTTGTCCCCACCACCACCACCACCACCACCACCATTTCCGCTGTCGGCGTCGGCGTCGGTCCGGCCCCCGTCGCCGGTCTTGTTCTCCTTCTCCTCCCCGCCGTTGATGCCGCCTTCGACGGCGCCTGCGTTCATTCCGACCCGCTTCTTCGCCCGGAACCGCCTCATGTCCTCGTAGTGCCGGTCGAGGATGTCGTTAAAGTCGGGCCGGCCGAAGCGCGTGGGGTTCAGCAGCCCCGTCAGCGGGCTCTCCGGGTGCTCGTCGGTGCGGTGCATCTCGAGCAGCCAGCGGTAGACGTGGGTGACAATGTCGCGGCGCTTCTGGGTGACGTGCGTCGCGACGCGGATGTCGAGGTGCTGGTCGACGCCCTCGTGCCGACGGTGCCAGTCCTGGCTGCGCGAGACCGAGTTGAGCAGGTCGGCGATCCAGAGGAGGTAGTTGCGGTCCCGGACGGTCCAGTGGAAGTCAACGCGGCGGTAGTCAGCCTCCGAGTACTTCCTCTCCGGGCCGCCGGCCAGCTTATTTTCCGTCGCAACGGTCGTCTCCGAGTCGTGGCGGTGCTGATGTTGAGAAGCGTAGTCGCGGTCGCGGTCGTGCGCCGGGCCGCCGTGCTCCTCGTCGTCGCGGGCCTGCAGGTCCGCGAGGATGCCCGAGAAGGGGGTCACGCCGATGCCCGACCCGACGATGACGGTGTGGCTAAAGTCATAAAAGCGCTGGGCCGGCGCGCCAAAGGGGCCGTTGATGCCAACGTCGATCTCGGCGACGCGCGAGCCCCCGCCGAGCTCGCGCAGCCGCCTCGTCCAGTTGCCGTCCGTCTTGATGTGCAGCTGGAACTCCCTGCCGCGGCAGATGGAGACGGTGAAGGGGTGCCACTGGAAGGTGCTGAGCGCCGGCACCTGCAGGAAGACGTACTGGCCGGCCTGGTACTTCCAGATGCGCTCGCTCGGGATCGTGGCCTTGATCTGGACCGTCTCGCCGTCGAGCACCTCGAGGGTCGCCCTGATCCTGTGGAAGCCCGTGCCGACGCGGACGACGCGCTCGGCGAGGATGAGCAGCGTCGGAAAGGCGAGGAAGTAGCCAAACATGGGCCACTGCAGCAGGTGCGCCGTGCCGTGGGCCATCATGAGGCCGATGATGGGGTACATGAGCAGATGGCCGAGCTGGAAGACCTCGTAGTTCCACCTGCGCACCTTGGGCAGGCTCAGGAGCGCGAGGATGTAGAAGGAGCCAAGCGCGGCGATGCCGGTGGCCCCGGGCAGGGTGCGGACGTAGCCGGCGTAGGAGCGCGGCACCATGTCCGGGCCGAGGACCTCGGCGACGCGGTCCTGGTTCGAGGGCCGGCTGCCGTGATAGAAGGAGCCTGTGAGGTGGCCGATGGCGTGCAGCGTCGCGAAGGCGAGGGCGGCGATGGAGATGTTGATGTGGAAGGACTGGATGAGGTCCCAGTTGACGAAGCGCGAGACGTGGTAAGAGCGGCGCATCCAGGTGGAGAAGTAACGCGACATGCTGAGCAGGAGGAAGAAGAAGGTCATGTACAGCATGCCGGCAGCCGTCTTGGCCATGACGACGCCCCAGCCGAAGGCGGCGCGGTACTGGGTCTGGGTGACGTACTTGACGCACTGCCAGACGCCGAACGCGAGGGTGCAGCCGGCGACGAGAGCCAGGAAGGCGATCTCGGGCCCGTGTACGGCCCAGTAGGCGCGCAGGCGGCGGGACAGGCGGAGTTTTCGGATGTAGTCCTTCTGCGAGTCCTCCGAGTCCTTGTCCTGCTTCAGGGAGGGGATCTTCCACTCGCGGACGCGGGCGGCGAAGTCGGCGCGCGGGATGCGGTGGGAGCGGCTCCGCTCGTCGGCGGCCGGGTCCGAGGTGGTGCCCAGTTGGGAGCCGGGGATCCCCATGGTGGTGCGGAGGAACTCATGGCGGAGGCGGTTCTCGCCGTGCGAGTGCTGCTTGGACGAGAAGTCCTGGGGCTGGTCATTCTTCTTGCGGATGACGTGGTGCGGCTTGGCCTGGTTCTGCGGGGCGAGCGCGTCGTGGGCGGCGTCGAGCTTGGCCTCGACCTCGTCGTAGTCGATGTAGCCGTCGTCGTTGTGGTCGAGGTCGTCGAGGAAGGAGTTGATCTCGTCTTCTGTCAGGTACTGGACTCCCTCGTTGGGGTTCGTGACGGGGTGGTCAACGGCCGCCATCAAGACTTGTGGTTGGTCTGCCCTGGGGGTTTCTTCTTCTCCTTCACTTTGAGCTCTGTCGACAAGAGACTGGATGGGGATGGGTGTCGGTGGGAAGGTGATCCTCCCGGAAAAGGGGGAGAAGAAGAAACAGGAGGCGACTGCCCATGATGCTTTTGTACAGACTCGTGGGCTGCAGGCTAAGGGCGGTGGGTTGCGACCATTTTCACTTGGCTTCTTGGCGGTTCATCACCCTTGGTTCTATCGGTATATTCGCCTATGGTGTTTGTTGAATTAGGACCATGATGTCCTTTTTTTTTCTCCCCTCCCCTTGGTTGACCGTGTCGTTGTACGTCAGCCGGGGCATGAGCCAAGCAAGCTTCTTGGTGGTTTGACGCGCGTGGTGCGCAATACCAAGCAATACCAAGACGTCGCGCGCAGCCCAGCGCAGAGGTGAGATCATCACTCATTTATCCCAGCGTCGCCTAGCGTCGAGCCGCCCGCCTCTCCCGGTTCAGCACTCAGCAGAGAAATAACGCGCGGTGAACGCAGCTGCTTTGCGGCGAGGCAGACAGACGGATCCCGAGCTCGTGGATGTAATGCGGTAGGGCCATGGATGGTAGCGCGCGTCCCCATCGGGTGGTCTAGTCGGATCGTCAATCGCTGGCACAAAACATTGAAGCCGCTAGCACAATGCTATGCAATATGGACCTTTCTTGGCAGCTTCTTGGGGGGTCGCATTCTCATTGTCTGGTGTGTGTGTTGTGTGTTCTGCTGAGAGAGAGTCCGCCGTCACTTACCTGCTGTCGTTCGCAGGAGCTGTGATTGGCCAAAACAAACAAGGTTCGAGCCCGACAATCTGTGGCTTGCAACCTCTTCTGCCATTGGGGTTTAGGTAAGCAAGAAAGCACAGCCCCTCTGGTTTCGACGTCATTGGTTCGTGCGTCACGATTTCGCAGAAAGCGGCAAGCCCCCTCCAAGAAAGACGCTGGCGGCCGGGTTCGGTGACAGAGGCCCAGGACCCCTCCGCCCGGGGGCTCCCGCTCCTCGGGCCCGGCATCTACCGTCTGTGCCCCTCCTGGCATCAGGGCCGTTCAAGAGTGCTCGAGCAGGCAGGTAGTGCTCAACACGGAAACAGACACAAAGCAAACTAAACATTGAAGCAGGAGATCCAACACTCGTCTAGCGTATTGTGGCCCGGCTGCGTCGAGTCAAGTCGCGCGTCGTCCCGACAGCTCGCCATCCTATAAAAAATTGCAGCGCCTGTGCGACGCAGCTGACAGTCCATGCGTCTAACGTGGGCGTCTAACGTGGCCCGTCTCTTCCCTCTGGGGTTTTCTTTCTATTTTAAACCGTCCGCTCTCTAACCGCTACTGTCCCCGTCCCCCCCCCCCCCCCCCCCGGAAGCGCAATCTCGTTCCCGTCGCTCATTACCCCCTTCTTGCAAGGCCCTGGGATTCTGTAGCCTAGAAATCGAGTTGTGTCGCCGTGGTTTCGGCGAGCCGCCTGTCGCCTGGAGTAAAAGGCGGGGAGGGGGGCCTCCCGCGCATCGCATCACGGCGGACTGCGATGCAGGCTTCCCCGCCGGACCTCGATTCCAATATATATTCGTACCAATCTGCCATAAGCCATCCCGCCTTCCTCTCCTCGCCAACCCACCTCCCCAGACAAACAAACATACCATTCTTCTCTAATCATCGACTCAAGCCGTCTGTGCGAGAAGCAAAAGTGGCTTGCAACGGCAGATACCAATCGTAAAGCGACCCGACCGCACTCCACTCCGCCAGGCACGAGGCGGAGGGGGGAGAGGGGCCTTCACCTCCCGCCAAGCAATTTCGCCAACCCACCGCCCTGATCCTTACCCCGCCATCGCCCGTCGGGAGAGCCTCACCCCTCAGCCGAGCACAACATCGCCTCGCCTTCCCACCACCACAACGTGTACTAGGAAGCACATACACACAAAGGACTGGGGAAAACACACACACGCACACACACACACACACACAACCACTGCAAATCTCGCACCAAAGTTTAGCCAAAGGGGCGGATCAAGTTAAATAAGCAAAGAAGAAGAAGAGGAAAAAAAAAAAAAAAAAAAAAAAAAAAAAAAAAAAAAAAAAAAAAAAAAAAAAAGGAACAAAAAAAAAACCAAGAAACATGGCGTCCCAGACAAAGGACCGCATCACCTGCCACGTCCTCGACACCTCGGCGGGCCGCCCCGCCCGGGGCTTCCGCGTGCACCTCTCGACGACGGTGCCCCCTTCCTCCTCCTCCTCCTCCTCCTCCCCCTCCTCCACCGCCGGCGTCCTGCGCGAGTTCGAGTCCCAGACCGACGACGACGGCCGCGTCAAGGCCTGGCTGCCCTTCTCCGACGCCACCGCCTCGGGCGAGGTCCCCGTCTACACCCTCGAGGACGTCCTTGGCGGTATCCGCGGCCCCTCGCGCTGGACCCTGCGCTTCGACACGGCCGCCTACTTCGGCGGCGAGGACGCCACCTTCTTCCCCGAGGCCGTCGTCGTCTTCACCGTCCGCGAGGGCCAGCACTACCACGTGCCCCTGCTGCTGAGCCCCTACAGCTACACCACCTACCGTGGCAGCTAGATGCTTTCCTCTCCCTTCCTCTCTCTCTCTCTCTCTCTCTCTCTTTGTTATTTTTTTTTCGTGCCCGGGGGAGAAGGGCATGAGGTGGGCGGGAGACAGAGAGAGAGAGAGAGAGCGTGCCTGTCTGTGTGTGAGGGAAAGTCCTTCCTGGAGTAGAAGGGGGGTGAGTTCGGACCGAGGAGACTAGCTCCCGGGGTGGTTGGCCATCGGATGATGGACCAGATGAAAGGCACAGTTAAACATCTGCATACACAACAAGCATGGAAACATGCAGACAGGGGAGGGAGGGAAGGAGAGAGAGGATGGGAGATAACCAGAATGCAAGGAATCTGCAACCTAATGATATAATTATGGAGATACTGGTTGTTTAACGATAGTGCTGCCATCGTCCCTTGCAAGTATTGTCCATTCTTATGGACAATGTCTCAGCCACCAAGGCTGGCATTGACGATGATGATGATGATGACGACGAAGCCTCCCCGGCAATGCATTTTTGTCGCCATCCCGTTGCTCCTGTAAATCAAACCCAGCTTCCGAAGCCAGCCCGCCAGTCCCAGTTCCGAACCCCAACCCAAAAAGCATTAAAATATCAAAAAAAGAATAAAAACTCCGCGCTTGCGCTGTAGGTGGTCTGTTTTACAGTCTCTTCGGCCGTTTCGTCGTGCTTGGCACGTGGTGTTGATGGTCCGCCGCCTAAGCCCTCCGTGTCATCTAGGAGAGCGCTCAGCCGGGCCCGCCCTACTTCCGTAGGCCAAACTTCTTGAATAAGCTGTTCCTCCGGCTGCTGCCGCTCTGTGCCGACAAGGCGGGCGATAGGTCCCCGCCGGTGTGGGACATGATGCTCTCGGCACCGTCCTTGCTATGCGGGCGGCCCACGGGCAGGCTAAAGTGGCTGGCGTTGGAGGGCCCCTCTGCATCGAACATGGCCTCGGCCTCGGACTCTACCAGGGCCTCTTGACTGTAGAGGGCGGCCATCTGCGGCGTGATGACGCCGTGGCTGATGGTACGCCTGTGCTTCTGGAGGAACGAACGCCGCGTGCGAGCCATTACTCGATGGCCGTTGATGTCGTCTTGCGAGATGACGGCGTCGGGTGACAGGTTGGCGTCGGGATGCGGCAACGTGGTGTTGCGTTCTGGAAGGTGTCAGATTTATTTTCTCGTGTTATGGCGAACTGGTAGTCGAAGGGGATGGATCATCAACTCACCTCCGTTGAAGGGTTCAGGAAAGCCAGTGTCCCGAAGACTAGCCTGGCTCTTGGTCGACGGGCTCCGTGGTACGTTGTTGGTCATTGTGTAGGGCTCTGCGAGGGAAACGCGATCTTAGTTTATTGTGGGGGGATGTGAGGCAATGTTCCGGCGGCAGTAGTGCGATGATATAGTGTGTGGTCGGGCGGTGATGGTCGTAGGGCTGTCATTCAATGGAATAGCGGTCGGGGAGTGTGATGGTAGATATGGAAAAAAAAAACTGGGGAGGGCAGAGGACAAGAGGATCAAACGAGAAACCGATCTCTTTGTTATTGAGTGACGGTTGGTCGGGAAAACTGGAATTCTGAGGATGGGAAAAGAGAGGGAAACAAAGACAAGGTGAGATAGATGGGTGATAGGTGAAGTCCGAGGCAAAGCAAAGGGCGAGACGCCGCCGGGGGGATTCCGGAAGTGTTGGAAGTTGCCGTTCGATCCTTTAGCGTCTTGGGCAATTACGAATCCCTCGCCGAAAAGGCAGTGCCAGCTAGTGAGACGGGCGAACCCAGGAACGAGATGAAAGCAGTGGAAGCAGCAATGAGCAAATGAGAAGGCGAGACAGATCCCCTTCGGGTACTAGGCACTGTAGGTAGTCTCAAGCAACCGCGGAAACTGGGGCAGAGGGGCGGGGGGAGGGGGGGGGGGGGGGGACGGACACGGTATTTAGAGCAAAAGGTTGCATAGTCGAGTCGAGGGTGAGTGAGTGAGTGAGTCGAGTCGAGAGTGATAAAGTCAAGCAAGGTAGAGGTGGTGTGGTCACTGGAGACACACTGGCCACTGGCCACTGACCTATGCGCCGCATCTGGAAACACGTAACGCTGTTGCGCTTCCCGGCTCCTGTGCGCTGGTGTATGGCTATAAAGTACTGGCTGGTTTTGTGCTTCGCTCTGACGGGCTTCCCGCTTACCAAAGGCAAACGAGGTGGTGAGAATGTGCTAAATGACTGGCCGCAGTGCAGTGCAGTGCTGTGCTGTGCTGTGTAGGGCAGTGGAAGTGGCAAGCCACGCTAACAAATGACAGACCGACAGACACACTATGCCTCGTCGTCTTCCTTCTTTTCTCTGCCTGCCTTAGGACGGCCGAGAGCACCTGGCTCGCGGCAGAGACATAACTCTCTCTGGATGGATACCTTTTTGGGTTTGTTTTTGCTTGGATAGGCATCTAGGTACGGCAGGCAGGCAGGCAGGCAGGCAGCTTGGGAACCACCATGGCACAAGAGAAGAGCACAAGCGAGCGAGCGTGAGAAAGCTGGGATGACCTGCATGAGGAACCCAGCCATGCCAATGCACACACAGCAGCCATGACGATTGGTGTCTGGGTGTGTCATGTTTCGAACTCTGACCATGCCACACTGTTCTCCAATGTGTCTCGTGGGATGCTCCCAGCGACCCCAACAAAAAAATGAAAGGATAGGTACGAAGAGTACAGAGTAGAGGGGGAGGGGGAACATGCTTGACTTGAGTGGACTAGTTTCTCTCTTGTTCCGGAAGAAACACGTGTACCTACCGTACCCCGGGCTGGCCGCCGGTCTGTTCCTTCCCGCCCGCCGAATGGATGGATGGATGGATGCACCATGGAATGGCGAGCGGCGGAGGGACGGACGGGGAGTGAGTGGGTTTGAAGCAACGAGAAGACGACCACGACAACAAGGAATCAAGCTTGGAAAGAAACGACAGGCTAGGAAATCGGGCATGGCTCACCTTGTTCGGCGCAGGCCATTGGTGCGATGCGTGCCGGTATCCCGCTCGGTTTGGGGGAGGGGGGAGGGTGAAGCCTCAGCGGTGGATCCTTGCTGGGGATCCCGTCTTGAGCAGGCGGCGGCGGTAGGACGGCGGAGAGTCTTGGCGCACTGCAGCGGAACTTTGGTTCGAACTCGAGCTTTCTAGGCAGGTGGGTCAAACGTTTCTCGTTCCTGCTATTCGCCGCAGAAGCCAGTCGCCCAGCAAGCAAGAAGACGATGACGAAAGTCTGAGGAGGGGAGAGAGAGAGAGAGAGAGAGAGAGAGAGAGAGAGAGAGAGAGAGAGAGAGAGAGAGAGAGAGAGAGAGAGAGAGAGAGAGAGAGAGAG
>MU846040.1:100368-118663 GCA_030867225.1 Colletotrichum caudatum
GAGAGAGAGAGAGAGAGAGAGAGAGAGAGAGAGAGAGAGAGAGAGAGAGAGAGAGAGAGAGAGGGCCTCTCCACTGAACAAGCGCGCGATTGGGGGGGAAGTGTAGTACAGGTACGTGGGTAGTAAGCTGGGTTTTGCGGGAAAAGCAAAAATAGGTCGAGTCGATGATGAAACGGTTTGCGGGGATGCTTGCAAGGTTGGTGAGGTTCGGCCTTGCAAGAAGAGCGTCCGAGTGCGTGTGCGAGGGAAGAGAGAAGAGCGAAAACGCGTGGGCGTGGGCGTGGGCGTGGATGCGGATGAGGATGAGGATGATATGATGCAGACCAAGTTTCTAGGTACTCTACCGTCGATGGATATCCGGCTGTTGGCGATGATGGGCTGGCTAGCCGGGAGTGACTGAAAGTTGACGTGCCCTTTGTAGAGGAGTGATGATATGTATGACAGACGAGCGGATGTTGGTGTCCAAGGATGTTCCTAAACCACGATAATTGCGGGCGGGAAGGAGGGATCCGCGCTGTTTATATCATGGAGAGTTATTGCAACACTGTGACACTGCACTGCTGCACATGGAACGGCAACGGCACCTCACCGCCGCAGCATCATGCTGGCTGGCTGGCTGCCTCGCATCACGAAAACAGTGCCGACCTTTGGTGAGGGGTGCGGAAAAGCCGGCGATCCACGCCCAGGTACCGTACCCTCCTTACCTTTCTTACCCTACGTAGGTTCTCATCTACCTACCGAGTAGGTACATAGGTACCTACCTACCTACCTACTTACCTACTTACCTACCTACCTTGATGCTAGGTTGGACACTGGTATCGCCCAAAGGGAGAGAGATACATACACATTGGGCTTAGCGTTGCTTGACCCAGCCAGCCCTAGTTCGTCGCCCAAAGCCAGGATCCCGTCAGATCGCAATATGGCAGATGGCTGGCAGGCGTCCGTGGACTCCGCCCGGTGATGGTCGAGTGATTTGTGCTTTGTTCTTCTTACATGAGAATCCCCTCGTTCTCGACTCATAGACTCGGTCGGTTTCCGTAAACACAAGAAGACAGGGAAGGAATGAAAAAAAAGAAAAGAAAAAAAGAGGGGGACCAGCGGGAAAGCATGATTCCGTTTACTTGCCCAAGTCAGACCTGTGACGACGGCCTGCCTACCGATCCATGTAACCAAGAAACCTGTCCAAACATTGCAACGATGAGCCCCCCCCCCCCCCCCCCCCCCCCCCCCCCCCCCCCCCCCCCCCCCCCCCCCCCCCCTTCTCCTTGGACCGCAACCGAGAGTATCCGTCCGGTCAATCCTCACCTCGTCGACATAGTAGCGCCACCCGATGATCCAGTGATGCCAATCAAACGGCTCTGTGGGCTCGCTCGGTGTCTCTCGAGTGTCTCGCTGACGCTTGCCTCACTGGTTCGGCCCGGCGACTAGCCACTACTGCAGAGCAGCTTCTCTGACCGACCTGGGACTCAACCGTCCACGTCCGCTCCCGGGTCAAGCTTGACGCGGACTCTTGACCGGTAGCTTATGCCCGGGGCCTAGCTCAGCCGGGAAGGTCGACATGAATGCCTCATGCCTTTGGAAATCTATGCTTAACCAACTGGGACATTTTGAATGGATAGACGACCTATGCACGGTGCGAGCTGGGTCTCCTCTCGTGACTACCTACCTGGCCACTGACCATGCGGATATTTGGATGGGCATTTCAGCGAGAAGCACCCTTTTCCCCCACCTACCACCTCGTACGTATTCGGCGCCCGAGACAGTAATCCTACGCCAGAAGGGGGGGGCCTGAGCCCTGCAGAATGCGACATTGTCGCTGGAAATGACCCCGTCGCTCGGGGTATCGAAGAGCTGCCCTGCCCTGCCCTGCGGCCCTTCGAAATCCCCACTCGAAGCATTCTGCGCCTTCTTTCCGCAGCTGGAAACCCACCCCCTTTCGCTGGAATGTCCCCGCACCCGCACACGCCCTGTCCCTGTCTCCCTGTGCCTTAACCTGTAGTAGTATCCGTATGTACACCAAGGAGGTAGTGTAGCTAACCGGATTCGGCACCAGGGCAACAGCAACAGCCTCTTGCGGCGGCGGCGGCGGCGGCGGCGGACGAGAGCGGCGACGGTAGGCAGTGGGGTCTCGCCCGGAGGGCCCTGACGACCTGAATGGCGGAGCCCACGGGACGCTGCGCCTTGCTCGTGATTGGCCTCTGCGTAAACCACGCCACAGCAGACAGACAGCCAGCCGGGGGGGGCAGGTTTCCGGCCTTGTAATTTGGTCCGCTGCAATGATGCAGGACCCAGACCAGCCACAGCCAGTCAGTCAGTCGCCTGACGCGGCCCTCTGATCTCTTGCCGAAAACAAAACGATCCTCATCGATTGGCGGGAGATCGATCCGTCCTCACACGTCACCGCCCGCGAAGCCTGGTTTCTTTTATCCGTCTCTCTCTTTCCCTCTTTGTTCCCCTGCCGTTCGTTCGGCATCTTGGTTCTTGTAGTGTATCCGGGCCGTGGCGGGATTGAGATGTTGGCCGAACTAGTTTAGAGGGGGGGGGGGCCTGGAGTAAAGGATTCGCCGACCCCGCCAAAAGGCGGCGTTCCTGCAGCTTGGCCATTCGCTCACGACTTGAAGAATCCGCAGATCGTTGCCCGTAGCTGGGGCCATACCTATCTATTCCTTTGCATGCCTTGAAGGGGGGGAGGGGGGCTGAACCCACGACTCGATTCCGACTGACGGGCTCGGCCGGCATGTCTCTCTCGGTTCCCAGCCGCCCAGTCTGGCCATCTCGCGGTCAATGATCTGGCATTCCTCAACCGTGGCGCCACTGATTGCGTTCCTGATGCCAAATAACCTCTGATAAGCACTGAGACAGATTCAATAACCTCTCCCTAGTGTTCTCGTTCCGGGGGGGGGGGGGGGTGGCCGAGTCTTTCGTCAATATGGTCTGGTCCTCCCACGGCGCCTCATGGGAATCCATTCAGTCTTTCCTCTGCCACGCCCGTACCTAAGCAATCTACGCAATCTCTTCTCTCTTCACACGTCCTCCAGAGCTCGAGTCCGGCGGGCTGGATAATCTGATATTGTAATGCCCGGCGGGCCACCCATCACTCTTGCTCTGCTCGCCTCCGCCATAGACTGACAAGGACCCGGCTCTATTCAAGTCTAAATCCGGACCGCGTCCCACGGGACACCCCCCAAAGGTGGTATGGACTTCAGACAAGACCCTGAGGGTCGGAGCCCTCGCTCAGCCGCCCTCCCCAAAGACGAGCGGTCGCGACGAGACCGGCTCAGCGCGTCGCGCGAAACCGAGCCTCGAAAACGGTCCCCGTTGACGCGGGCCCGACCCGCGATGTGCCTGCACTGCGGTCTCTCCGTTTGAATCCCTTTGGTGTCAAGGACAGGAAGCGCGCGTGTATGCAACCCGTCGCGGGGGGCGGTGGCAGCATCGTGGGGCTGCCGCTGACGCACGCCGTGCCACTTTCTTGGAAGCCGTACAGAGCCGTGTGTCTTGTTCGTCGATGAGCCGCAGCCCTGGGAACTCCGGCGCGCCGGGCCCTGAAACTTCGACGTGTCCTTGTCGTCGGGTCGCATGTTCTTTTGGGGGGGGGGGGGGGGAGAATGCATATGCCCCCCCCGTTGGCTGGCCCAGTGCAATCTTTTGGCTACGGCTCCAGGCCAGTATTTTCTTTTCGGGGAGAGGTTGTGTCATATTTCGAGCACCGACGGTCCTTACTCGGCTCATCCGAGATTCCGAGCTTGAGGAACGTGAGGGGGAGTCATGGGACAGGACTGCTTTGCCAAGTCGGATGAAGCTTAATACGACCACTATCAAAGATGAACGCAACGGCTGAAACATACCAAGGGGGGAAGAAAAGGAACAGCTCGGTTCCCAAGATGGCTGTCTTGATACAACTGTTATCTGGCTGCAATTTATCCACATTGTCTCGAATGTATCCTCTTACTCATCACAGATCGGCTGCGATTGTAGCTCCTCGGACTGGCGGCGCAATGGTCCTCGGGTGACACCGACGACAATCGGCTCAATCGCCTTTCATCGCTCTCTTCTTCGCCATGTAACAACGGGACGAGCATTGCTCTGACGGATCGTGACTACATATGATGCCAAAAGAAGAAAAACCAGCCTTATCTCGATGGGCAGAATTTGACGTGTAACATTTCAACCGCAATTACCACTGCTGTCTTTGGAAAGTGCATAATCGTTGGCGGATGTTTCTTCAAGTGTTCTTCATTAACATTTAATTTCATGTACAAGAAAAAGGCTGTAACCTGTGGATACAGGTGTGGTATCAAGTGTCCGCTAAACAAGAAGTAAAATCAGACTCCCATCACTAAATAAACCCCCTGTTCTTTCCCAAGTACGCCTGCCCTCAAGATCGGTGGCATTCATTCTCGTAAGCGCGTCAAAAGGTGAAAAACATTATAGACTCCCAGAGTCATTACTTGTTGCCGGGGCGGGCCCGCGGCTCAAGAAGCGTCTAGTAGCGGCTGCGCTGCCACCAGCGGCGACGCCTGTAGGTGGTTTGGGTGGCGGGAGGGGAGTAATGGTCGACCTTGGCCCGCTGCTGGCGGCGCTTGTGCAGACGCCCGCTGCAGCAGGTGAAGAACACGATGACGGTGCCGATGAGCAGGCAGATGGCGGCAGCGAGGAGGGTCCAGAGCGCGACACCGTAGTAGGCGTAGCCGGCGTCGGCGCCGTTGTCGTCGCGGTTGACCTTGCGGCGGATGGTGGCGAGCGCGACCCAGTCGCAGATGAGGGCGACGATGGTGATGAGGAAGGCGGTGCCGGAGACGAGGGCGGCGAAGAGGGAGCCGAACATGCCGGCACCGACGGAGAGCACGAAGGCGATGAAGGAGACGCCGGCGGCGATGGGGTGGAGGATCATGACGCGGGTCAGGGCGTCGGCGGCGTCGGAGGACCAGCTGGAGAACTGGGTGGCATCAGCCTCGCCGATGATGTCGGCGGGCGAGTACCCGATGCTGGAGCGACTGCACTGGTCGGAGCCGCTGGAAGACACAGTGTTAGCAAGCTGGTTTGGCTTCGTTACAGGCTGTTGGAGGAGGACCTACGCTGCAGAGCCGCCAATGACACACCATCCAAACGTGCCAAACGTGATCTCACGACCGGCGGAAGATTGACCCAGCTTCACGGTCAAGAGAGAGATGTTGTGCACCACTGGGGCAGAAATGCTGGTGACGACGAGGAGGATCGTCGCTGCAAGGAGCAGGAAGCTCCCGAAGTGGTGGATGAAGCCGGTGACAGCCATGTCGATGGATTGCTGGTGCCGGATGTGGCAAACGGCCGGTGTGTGGGGTGATGGGTTGAGCTAAGTTGTGTGGGATAAAGTGGCGATGGGATGCTGAGGTGACGAACATGTTCATCAAACGAAGGGAAAAGCCGTCCACATATAAGCACCGCCGTGCTAAGAACCCCCCCCAGGCCAGGTCAAGAAACACGACCTCGCATAATTTGCTGTGTGATCTGTGACAGCATAACGCTGGGCACACCGTCGGGGCCAAGAATCCCGTGTAAGTCAGGGTCCCTGACGCAGCCCGACGAGTGCAACGTCATCAACGTGGCCCGGCTAGGCTCCGTACATAGCGTACTCTTGTGGCCTTTGAAAGAAAGTGAAAAGAAACTAGGTGGATTGGACCCTGGCTCTGCGCAAACAGGTTCCGGGCCCCACCGGTTGTTCGGCTCGTCGACGAACAGGCTCTGCCCGATTTCATAATTGTCGACGAAAAACTGGCGATGGTGATTCTAGGTGACAGGAACGTGGCATTAGGGGACCGGATCGTGACGTAACCTGCCTAACAGAGGTAAGGTACACATTGGCGTTGCCGCCTAGCCGATTGGCTCGGCGCCGGCGTCGGTGTCGATCTAGGCCATTGCGGGTTGCAAGTATTCCCTGTTTTTATGGCTCTGATATGACGCCACGCCACGCCACGCCACGCGGTGGAGGGACGGACCCTGGCCACGGCAATCCAACTTCAACGTCAATGTTTGTGCAGCTGAATGCCGCACTGCCGATTTCCAGCTGTTTCTTTGGCAGAAGCCACTAGCAGCTTGTTCGTCAGGAGAACCTTTGGCGTTGCATCGGTCGGCGAGGACCCTGAAATACGTTTTCGTCATCATCTCGACTCCGCACACGAAAGTCTAGTCTTTCCGATTCTTGCAGGTCCATGTCGATATGTCAACTGTTGTCCTGGGGCGTTCGCTTCAGACGGTCCAGGGTCTCCATGTTGTGTCGATGCACCGGGCCAGGCCCGCATTGGATTTGGCCAAGCAGCACGAAACATCAAGAGTTCCGTCCCGCCATTCGCCCAATGAGATGGCCTGTTTGGGCCTTCTGCCATCCCGTCTCCCGCGAGAGCCTTGTGCCAAATTATCCGCTTGGACGGGTGCTTCACTTCCGGAATGCTTAGCCCTTGGCGAAACGATTTAGTTATGAGGAACCTGAGGCTTTCACGTCTATTTGGCCTCGGCTACCGACAGCGGCTTCAAGTCTCCGACATGAGCTTGGAGTCCTACTCGTCGCGCGGCGCCGCGACCTAAGCTATCTAGTCGCCTACCTGTGTGGGCAGCTAGATCTGAAGCGGCTTGATCCAGACCTGGTCCTACAAAACGAGTCCGAATCACTGCCCTTGTCCAGTTTCTGCAGCACCCAAATGCGCTGACGATAGCATCCTTCCCTTGGACTGGAGCACAGTAGCCTCGCACCGCGGGGGTCCACCAGACTCAACTAGGTCTGGGACCTTCTCGCAGGCCTTTACCAAGCGCTGGCGCTCGCTGATCGTAAACGGGCCAGTGAGCCCAAATGTATCTTGTGAAAATTCAGGAGCCTGGAAGCTGCCAGCTCTCCAATAAGAAGCTGCTCGTCGCAGGTCGCCCAGGAGAACGCAACGAACGTATCGGATCACTGAGGCCCATAGCCGACGCCAGTCCCCGGTTGCATCGAGATAGCACCTCGTATCGCTCGATTGTCCACTGATACTCTTTGAACCACAATGATTCTCGGTATCGGGCGATGAGGGCGGTCACTGTTACTGCAACGCCATCGCAGAGCGCGAATTCGGATTCCTAGCACGGATGCCAATAGCTATGGCTGCTTCCCCCACAAAAGACTTCGCGTGTGAGGCACGGATGAGCGCGTGGAGGTCGGCAATGGGGGCTGCTTGTATGAAGCCCGAGTGTAGCGCAAAGTGTCCAATACAAGCGGACGCGTGCTCTGTTGTGATGGAAGGTCCGATCTCTGATGGCATCGTGACCATACGGCGTCGAATTTGCGACGTCGAGGGTTAGACGTCGAGGGTTAGACGTGTGGTTGCAAAGGGATCGAGGGCGTCACGAGAGAGGGCTCCGTAGCCTTCTCAAAAGCCAGCCCTGTCAGGCCGCTTGCTGTGTCAGCAGTGAAAAGCCGGCACCCGCGCTCTGTCGCATAGATACAAGCCCAACTTTGCTGGTTGTGCTTCTCTCTCATTCTGACTTGGTCGCTTCTTGCCGGAGATGGAGCAATCCTCCCATGATGGCAGGCGCCTTCTCGCTTTTCTCCCTCCGTTGCTTACGGTCGGTGATGGAGCGCATCTTGCGGTTGACTGGCTTGATGCCGAGAAGGATGTCCTCCCAGAGCTGACCTTTGGCCGAGGCCTTGACCTGTCCGCCGGTCTCCCAATCGGACAACCCATCGGCAGCGACGTCTTTGGGCAATGACTCCTTCAAAGTCGCTGACATGACCGTATCACGCCGGGGCATGGGCCACGGGCCATGTAGAGGAGACGCCTTGATAGCTGCGGAGTGTACGTAGCTCTGAGCCGGGAAGATGTGCACCGTGAAGTCCTTCCTGTCCTCCGTGTGCGCGGCGCCCTCGTAATCATCGTGATTTGCACGGTTTACAAAGGGACCGGCCGAGGCCGAGCTCGTCAGGAATGTCTTGAGGGAACCGTTGGTCCGGACCGTCGCAAGCTGGTATTGTAGCGGGCTGATCTTGGCGAGTTCCTTGACTTTCGCTTTGTCGCTGAGAACCGAGATGAATGAGGACGGATGATTCTGTACACATAAGTATGTCAGTTGCATGGGACAGGAAACAAAATAGGACTGGATCCTCCCATGTAACATACATCTAACTTCTTGAATACTTCGACTTTGGCGAACTTCTGTAGCGAGTGCAGGACGGCCCGTCGTTCGGAGAACTTGTTCGGCCTTGGTACGACCGTGACTTGTATTGTCCGCGATACCATCTTGTTGTGGAGAGCCTGCAGTATGGCGTGGCCGTTGGTCGACATGACGAATGCGGTTCTCGGTGTGATTACAGTTGCATGTGTGGCATCGCAGAGTGCAGAATCCAAGTTGCAATTGAAGCTCTGCAAAGTTGACAAGCTCTGGTGGAGCTCGAGGCCGTGCGTAGAGGGGAATCGACGCACTTTGACACAGTGGTGACCACCAGGGGGGGGGGCCCCGCCAGATGGCGGGGAGGCAACACTCCGCGATTAGACTTCTAGAACAGCTTGGAATACATACCACGCGGTGCCACGCCTAAAGTTTGTCAACTCACTTCTCGTACTCCACATCCACCGCGAGTCTTTGAACTTACTGTAACTGCTACAGTCCAACATCATAGTGCGTAACGCCGCCTGCGATCCCAGAGCAACGCCGCATACACGCCAATCAAACCCCAGCTTCGCATCCCTCGACCGAAACCATGGCCGCCGTCATCGACGCCGACGACGTGATGGAGCCCACCCTCCAGTCCATCATCGACCAGAAGTCGCTGCGCTGGATCTTTGTCGGTGGTAAGGGTGGTGTCGGAAAGACAACCACCTCGTGCTCGCTCGCCATCCAGCTGGCCAAGGCCCGCAAGTCGGTCCTCCTCATCTCGACCGACCCGGCGCACAACCTGTCCGATGCCTTCAACCAGAAGTTCGGCAAGGAGGCCCGCCTCATCGACGGCTTCACCAACCTCAGCGCCATGGAGATCGATCCAAACGGCAGCATGCAGGACCTGCTTGCGGGCCAGAACGAGGAGGTGGATGCCATGAGCGGTGGGCTCGGCGGCATGATGCAAGACCTCGCTTTTGCTGTACGCTTCCTCTCACGACCATTCTGTTCTTTTTCGGACGGAGGACTAACTGTGTTTCCGGACAGATCCCCGGTATCGATGAAGCCATGTCGTTCGCCGAGGTCCTCAAGCAGGTAAAGTCCATGTCCTACGAGACAATCATCTTCGACACCGCCCCGACGGGCCACACCCTCCGCTTCCTCTCATTCCCCAGTGTCCTCGAGAAGGCACTCGCCAAGGTCTCCCAGCTGAGCTCTCAATACGGGCCCCTCCTCAACGGCTTCCTAGGCTCGGGTGGCCAGCTCCCCAACGGTCAGAACCTTAACGACATGATGGAGAAGCTCGAGACGCTGCGCGAGACCATCTCCGAGGTCAACACCCAGTTCAAGGACGAGAACCTGACGACCTTTGTCTGCGTCTGCATCCCCGAGTTCCTGTCGCTGTACGAGACGGAGCGCATGATCCAGGAGCTTGCCAACTACGGCATCGACACGCACAGCATCGTCGTCAACCAGCTGCTCTTCCCCAAGAAGGGCAGCAACTGCGACCAGTGCAACGCCCGCCGCAAGATGCAGAAGAAGTATCTCGAGCAGATCGAGGAGCTGTACGACGAGTTCAACGTCGTGAAGATGCCACTGCTGGTTGAGGAGGTCCGCGGCAAGGACAAGCTGGAGAAGTTTAGCGAGATGCTCATCAAGCCTTACGCCCCCCCCGAGATGGACGCATGAACAAAGCGTCCTGCGGGCCGATGGGGGGGATAAACAGGCGCTGGTGTTGAGAGGTTCAAAAAGAAAGAAAAGAAAATCAACAGAAATCTACGACAATGAAACTTGTTTATGGGTGGAATGGGCGGAATGGCTGGATAGCGTGGAGGCGTCAGAGTCACGAGTGGAGGCATAGAATACATTCACGAACGATTGATACCCGGTGATTGCAGGAGACTTTATTGTGACCATCTCGGTGCTTGATTACATACAGAAAGCGGCCCACGCTGGAGCAAAGGTGTGCGTGAGGGGTTACACGTCTGGTGTCTCGTTATCCCGAATTGCCTCGGTGGCATATCAACGGTGAAGCCTGCTTCCCTTCCAGACACAAATGAATCCCACCCCATACTCATGATGAACGCCTCAAGACTAGAAAAGGAGTCTTGCCCCATATACCTCTTGGTTTTGTGAAGATTGTGTTTTGCCGTGTTGTTCCGGAATGACAATGATGATGATGAACCGTAATGCAATGCGTATCGTCTACTGTTACAGTGGAGGTAGGAGTCGTGGGCGCAATGGCCGTCGAATATGCCAGGTGTATTATCGTCACGTGACGGAAGCTCAAAGCTCCCTGTAGTCACTGGGCCGTACGCGCTTCTGACGGTTCTGGTGGCGATGAGGGTTGACAGGTCTCCGGAAGTAGGCATCCTCGTCATTGCTCGGTTGCGTGAAATTGTGACGCTGTTGGTTAAATCCGCCCATGCCACCACCGTTCATGCCGACGTTCATACCGCCATTCATGCCGTTCATTCCGCCGTTCATTCCAACATTCATTCCGCCGTTCATACCGCCGTTCATTCCGCCGTTCATACCGTTCATCCCCCCGTTCATGTTGGCGTTGAAGTTGCCGTACATGTTGTTGCCCATGTCGGGGAAGCCACCGCCGTTCATGGAGTTGAAGCCGGGCATGCCCATCATGGGATTCATCATACCCATCATCGGCATTCCCATGTTCATGTTACCCATGTTGCCCATATTTGGCATATTGGGCATTCCCATAAATCCATTCATCATGGGCATGCCACCAAAGCCCATCATCGGATTCATGGGCATGCCGTTCATGCTGTTCATCATTGCTTGCTGTTCTTGTTGTTTTTGCATGGCCTTCGGGGCCTTTGGGATCTTTGGGTTCTCCATCAGCTCATCGGCGGGACGCTTCTTTGAGGTGGACTCGACCGAGGAGGCACGATCAGCAGGACCGGTCGGGGCGTTTGTTGGTGTGGCCGATGCTGGCTTTGGAGTACCGCCATTCGTGGAAGCGGCCGCGGGAGCGGCGGCGGTGACTGAGGGTGACTTTTGAGGCGTAGGCGACTTTGAGGTTCCGTTCACCGTTTCTGTTTTGGCCTCCTCTACTTTTTCCTTTGTGAACGAGGCGGCCGGCGCGGCCGGTGACGCTGCGGTCGGGCTTTTTGTCTCGGTCTTTTCCTTGAGAAACTCCTTCATCTTGTCGGTGGTCTCCTCGTCAGCCTTCAGGTCGTCGATCAGGACACCTTCCGTAGAGCAGTTGGGGCAGATGAAGTCCGATTCGATGAGAGCATTGGTTATGCAATCATTGCAATACGTCTTCTGGCAGCACGGGGTCTTCATTGGTTCTATGAACATCTTCTTGTCGATGGGGCACTCGAGTCCCTTCTCCTGCAGCTCCTTGTCTCCCATAGCAATTGCCTTGGCAGCGGAGGCTGAAGACTTGGCCTTGGCCTGGAACTGTTCCCACGATGCCTTATCAGGCTCGGCGATCACAAATTCTCCCTCAGCGTTGACCATAATGCCTGAAGGTCTCTTGGTCTCATCGTCGCCGCTTTGGGCAAGGGCGACCGACTTGTCGACCGTCCGCAAGAAGGACCTCGGGATACCAGTCGTGCGCTTTACACGCGGACGGTTATCAAACTCTGGGTCATCGTTCGTGGGGCAAAGCTGGATCCAGTGACCCTTCTCTCCACAGCGGTAGCAGATGTAACCGTTAGGCGGATCGTGGTCAGGCACGTTAGCTGGCTTTTTAGAGCCTGGCTTGAACACTGGAGTCTGACTGTTCAGAAGTTAGCCAATAATGCTTGACACCGCAATTAGGACACTTACTGTGACATCTCTTCTTGTTGGGCCGACCACGACTCGGTCTGCGCCTGGAACATGGCGGCCATCTTTTCTTCCTCGGTCATGGCATTGTTCATCTGATTAATAGCGTTGGATGTTGCCTTGGCCGTGGCCGTCTTTGTTGTTTGCTCCTTGCGAGATGAGTTTTTGGCAGCGACGGGCATCTTGCCAGAGACATATCGAGCGCCACGGCCTGCGCCAGGTTTGGCGGCCGGGAGGCGACGAGCGACAACTGTTGTCGACCTGGGGATAATCGTGGTATCATCATCATATTCTGGATTGTTGTTAGCGTGGACCGACGGAAGCATGTAGAGAGATGGAGAATACCTTCACTGCCATCCTCGGAGTAGATGGCCAGGTCAAAATCGGTGCCGTCGCCTAGGCCACTCTTTAAGATGATGTCGCGCTTCAGCTCGAAAACGGAAATGCCGGTGCCGTCAAACTCAACGCGCGTCGGTTCCTTCTGCGACTTGAACTTGAAGAAGACGGAGGACGCCATAGTGTCTCGTGTTTCGTGGTATGGTCACAATTGCAGACCAAAGTAGACGTCGAGAGCAGTGGTATGCGTAGTCAAGTTTTTTGAAGCGGCGATGGCGATGATGGAATCGCAAGCGACTACAAGGACGCAACGCTACCTTAGGGTGAGTAGAGAGTGACTTGATGCTAATAATTTTTTTTTGATCTTCTTGCTTTTTCTTTTGCGTCAAATCTCTCTTGCGTTCAGCACCTCTCAAGAGTAATGGGAAATCAATTCTGATTTACTTTGGAGAACAAGGAAATAAGGGTTTTTGGAGTGTAGAGAAAGAGTACAATGCCAAAGAGGCCGACACCGGTTGGAGAATAGGCAGCCCTTTGTGTGAATCCCTCCTTACATCCAATCACCTCGACACCACGCGTGCCATCAGTCGAGAAAACCTCAGTTAGCCAAAACAGTTTCCAGGTCAATATTCCGTTCGATGCGAACGCGATCGCAGTTCGCTCTTGTATCCGGGAGAAGGTAAGCGTGGAGATGAGGGGAAACGGTCGTCGCTGCTGAGCGGGCACTTGCGTCGCTTGTCGGTCGCAGTGCGATCAGTTTGGTCGTCTGCTCAGTAGTGGCGAAAGTGGTCGCACAGCCGAACAAAGAGCGAATGAAGCGAAGCAAGGCGTGATGTTGCTGTGGGGGAGTCAGCGAGGAATCGATGTGGTGATTGTGATGTTCTTGGAAGGAAAAAAGAGGAGTAATGCAAAGGGGGGGAGATGAGATATACCCAAGCCGGCTTTGGTTCCAGGCAGAGAGGTGCTCTGGAACCCACTCTGGTCCTGCCACCTGATTCTAGCACAAATATGGACAGGCCGCGTCGGATGGCACGTGAGCCACCGGAATTTCTCAGCAGAAGTTTCTCCGTGCCTGCCACTCAAGCCAAAAGCTGAGTCATCCACCAGGAAGAAAGGACCACTACCTTCTGGCCGGTCACGTGCCGTGTCACGCAAAAGTCCTTTCTGTCTTAGCGTCCTCGTGCCATTGGTAACAAGCAGGTCCCTTCTTGCTGATACGCCGCTGCTTGCCGAGGCGCGCATTGAGAAAACCCCGCCGTTCCAAGTAGCAGCTGTGGGTAGGTACATGTGGTGGAACAGATACTTTGGTCCCTCCCGGTTCAGCAGAAATCCGGTCAGCTCTAATACGCCCGATGTAGAAGGTCCAGTCCGGCGTCATGCCCCGCACCTCATTGTTCAGAGGTCTTGCCCGCCCTCAAACGGCTAGAAAGTTTATTCCTACATCTCCCACACTCCTCCCGTGCTGGCAGTCGATATCTCATTCTCGCCGTCACTACCTCTCTCCAACAATACAAGCTCACCAAGCTCGCAAGATGGCTCCCCAACTTGACGGCTACTTCAAGCAGGTCGACGCCGAGGCCGACCACTTCATCGAGCGCCTCCGGAAGGCTGTTGCGATCCCCTCCATCTCTGCCGATGTCGAGCGTCGCCCCGATGTCGTTAAGATGGGAGAATGGCTCGCCGCCGAGTTGAAGGCCCTCGGTGCATCCGTCGAGCTCAGAGCCCTCGGCGAGCAGCCCGACAAGCCCGGTCTGCAGCTTCCCCCCGTCGTCCTTGGAAGATACGGAAGCGACAAGAACAAGCGAACGATCCTGGTCTACGGCCACTACGATGTTCAGCCCGCCGAGAAGAGCGACGGCTGGGCGACCGAGCCTTTCGAGCTGTCCGTCGATGACAAGGGCAGGATGTTTGGCCGTGGTTCCACCGATGACAAAGGACCCGTGCTTGGCTGGCTGAACGCCATCGAGGCTCACCAGAAGGCCGGTATCGACTTCCCCGTCAACCTTCTCATGTGCTTCGAGGGCATGGAGGAGTATGGCTCTGAGGGTCTTGACGACCTTATCAACGCAGAGGCCAAGAAGTACTTCGCTGACGCCGACGCCGTCTGCATTTCTGACAATTACTGGCTCGGAACCGAGAAGCCCTGTCTGACCTACGGTCTCCGCGGCTGCAACTACTACTCCGTTGAGATCTCGGGTCCCGGTGCTGACCTGCACAGTGGTGTCTTTGGCGGTACTGCCCAGGAGCCCATGACTGACTTGGTTCGTGTCCTTGGCTCTCTGGTTGATACCGACGGCAAGATCCAGATCCCGGGCATCATGGAGCAGGTTGCTGCCGTGACCAAGGAAGAGGAGACTCTCTACGACGGCATTGCCTTCACCATGGAGACTCTCCAGGAGTCACTCGGCAGCAAGACCACCATCTTCGAGGACAAGAAGTCCACTCTCATGGCTAGATGGCGCTACCCATCCCTCTCCCTCCACGGTATCGAGGGTGCCTTCTCTGCCCCTGGAGCGAAGACTGTCATTCCTGCCAAGGTTACCGGCAAGTTTTCCATCCGCACCGTACCCAACATGGAGATCGACGCTACCAACGAGGCTGTGTACAAGTACGTCAATGAGCAATTCGCAAAGCTCAAGAGCAAGAACACCATGAAGGTTTGGGCTCAACACACCGGCAAGTGGTGGGTTGCCTCGCCCAAGCACTGGAACTTCTCTGCCGCCGCCAAGGCCACCGAGCGTGTCTGGGGTGTGCAGCCCGACTTCACCCGTGAGGGTGGAAGGTATGGAATCCACTCCCTGCGCCCTACGTATAGTTACTAACAGGATTGTCTAGCATCCCTGTCACCCTTACTTTCGAGCAGGCCACCGGCAAGAATGTCCTTCTCCTGCCCATGGGTAGCTCGACTGACGGCGCCCACTCCATCAACGAGAAGTTGGACAAGCGCAACTACATCGAGGGCATCAAGCTCCTAGGCGCCTACCTGCACTACGTTGCTGAGGAGCCCACCGCATAAATGGACACTTGACTTTGGCAAGGTCTCACACCAAGACGAACTAGGAACCGCGACTAGAGGTCTGTACATGGAGTCAGATGCTCCCTCACGTAGCCAATGGCGGTCACGCTCGGCTTGTAGGCCGCTTGTGCCGGCATGCTGCCAGCGCAATTATAGCGCGGCAGTAGGCCATCAGCCGGTTCAGATGGTCGCAGATTTGCCCCGAGTATGTACTGCGCTGTTCGAATCATAGGCCACGTAATCAAAATACCCAAACAAAAGTCATATCGAACATGCTCCATTTGATTGATTCTAGATGCGGGGGGGTATTATATCGTGAGGTATCATACTGAATGTTTGATGTTCGTGGTATTATCAGTCGTATGCCTCATGTGCCAACAAGCCCAGTGAGAAAACATGAAAATAAAAAAATAGAAATAGAGCCGCCCGATGCAAAGATGAAGCCAAAAACGTGGCTGGGGGGGGATATCTTGTGACATGAGTGAGATAAGGGAATGGGGTATCGCAGCTTCTCCGAAGCTCTACTACTTCTTCCGCGCCGTCGTCACTCGGCGGCTCCGCCTCTTGGCCACGACCTCCGGGTCCCAGTTCCCGGAGAACATGTCCTCGAGGTCGTCCTCGTCCTCGGAATCGAACACGACGTCGACTTCCTCGCCGCCGCCCGGCTCAGCCCCCTTGCCGGCGGCCTCGGCGGACTCGGCATCGTCGCTCCGGCGCCTGCTCCTGCCGTCGTCTCTCACCTCGTCGCCTCCCCCCCCAGACACCTGCTCACCCCCCTCCTCCTCCCCCTCCCCGTCGTCCTGTGAGATGCCGCGGCCGTCCGCCGGGGCGTCCTCCCAGCTGCGGAAGGGCACGACGCGCTCGACCTCGAGGATGAACTTGCCGACCTTGTACTTCTGGCTGAGCTCCTTGGCGTCGACGTACTTCCAGCCCAGCTTGGCGCTGCAGAGGACGCAGGTGATGTCGGCGACGACGTGCCAGCCAGTGACGAGCTGGCGGTTCTCGCACTTGCCGATGCGGACGTTGGCGAGGTTGCCGGGGCCGGCGGGGCCGTTGTTGTTGTTGTTGTTGTTCCCGGTCCTGGAAGCGGGAGGGGGGGCGCCGCCGGAGACGGGTGCGGAGGGGGGAGGGGTCGGCGCGACGAGGTAGGCGCGGCCGTAGCGGCCCGTGAAGCCCTTGCTCACAATCTGTGAGGAGAAGGCGATGTCGCAGGAGCACGTCGAGCAGCGGAGGGTGTCGGGCTGGATGCGCGCCAGGGAAGGGCGGCCGGTCCTGGGACTCGCGGACTTGGCCGTTGCGGCGGAGGGGCTGACCACGGCGGCTGCTGCTGCTGCTGATGCTGCTGCTGCGGTGGGAGAGGTCACGGCGTCTTGGTACGACGGCGGTAGCGGGGGGCTGTTTGGCGGGGTCGCGGTCTCGTCGGTCGTCGACGACGTCGGCGAGGAGCTCAGGGAGGGCACCTGGCTCGCGTCCGGGGTCGACGGCCGGCTCGAGGTGGGCGTGGACGCGGGCGCGCGACGACGGAAGGGGATGTTGAAGCTGGGGAGGAGGTAGGTCGGGAACATGGGCCGGGAGACGACGATGCTGGGCGCCATTGCGACGGGATTTCTTTTTGTTTTGTTTTATTAGGAAGCTGGGCGGCGGCGGCGGCGGCAGCCTTTCTCTCTCCGGAGCCCGATCCGAAGGGGGCGTTATTCCGTTTCTTTGTTCGCGAAGAGAGAGCCCGCTCAGCGTATGCGCTAACAACGTTGGACGAGTTACTGGACGTGTAAATGGGCGACGGCGATCGTGGAGTGTTCAACCATGATTCTTCAACTGGGCAGGTTCTGGTGGTTGAAGGGGAGGGAAGGGAAAGGCAAGAAGGGGGGGGGGGGGTTAGGATGTAAGTGGACACACAGGGTGCCTGGACAGTTCGAGGCGAGCAGAGGCGCGTTTCTCTTTGGGACGACAAGGCTAAGAAAGGGTTTTGTTTCCTCCCTCTGTACAGAGACAGTTTAGGTTCCGCGAGGCCGCAGAGAGAGAGGGGGCTGAACTTTGGGGGGGGCGCGGGAGAAGGGGAAGGTCATGCACGGGCGGTGCTCCGTGTGATGGAAGGGTTGGGTGGGAGGAAAGGCTGGGAGCAGGATAAGGGGAGTCGAGTGGGCTGAAGGGGTGCGGCACGGGACATAGATTGCTAGGAAGGGTAAAGGTATCGAGGGAAAGCGAGAGAGAGAGAGAGGGAGGGAGGGAGGAAGGAAGGAAGAGAGTGTTGTCTTGGTGCAGCCGTTTGTAAGGTGGCGGCAGAGCCAACATTTCGAACGTCACTTATTCTCTGGTCTTGTCGCTATCCCGTTGGACGATGACTACCCAAACCTCGGACGCCTGTTTGGTGGTATCAGATCAAGCTTCTTGGCTGCTGCGGCGCATGGCCGGAACTTGCAGATAAGCATGGAGTGATGGGACCGAGATAGGTATCCAAGGCGGACACCGTTATACGGTCTCGTTCCTTGTCTCCCCCCTTCTTCTCCTCAAGCAAGCTTCCAGAGAGTGGGAAAGACAGAGAGGATGCGAGTGAAGAGCAGATGGCGCGCCCTGGAGCAGTACAGTCCAGTCGTCTCAGATGACACGACCTCCGGAGGTGCGGGGAGGTCTCTTTGCACAGGATGGGCGATCAGCAGTGCGACTTGAAAGATGGTGTAAGACCACCCACGTGCGTTAGTCCGCTGGTCAGTCGAGGTAAGTAAGTTAGGTAGGGAGCATTCCCATTACCCCACCTCTCGAAGCTACTGCGGTGCAGCGCGACGTTATCGATAAGGCGAGCGTGAGCCGGTAAGAGGAAGGCATGAAAGGGTGGGGAAGAGCGGACGATGCGGGCACACTTGGGTCAGAGGTCAGAGGTTGGCGTCGGGGCAAAGATGGACGGCCTTTTGCCGTATCTGTTGTGTCACGGGACCGACAAGCGGGGATGATCACCTCACTTGGCCGCCGTCAAAGGTTGTCCAACGACCGTTGGAGGGGTCCCACACCTCTTTTTTTTTTTTTTTGGGGGGGGGGGGGGGGGGG